>PVKC010047550.1:0-11043 GCA_004027635.1 Crocidura indochinensis | reverse complement strand
TTTCTTTCTTTCTTTCTTTCTTTCTTTCTTTCTTTCTTTCTTTCTTTCTTTCTTTCTTTCTTTCTTTCTTTCCCTGTGCTGCTCCCAGGGATCATTCATGCCACAGCTCAAGGGATTAAAAAATGAGCCACTACATGCAAGGCCTTCCTGCTTTACTATCTCTCTGGTCCTAATGGCTGTGAAAGGAAACTGCTAGGTGTGCATAATGGTCAGCCTATCTCTAATTCTTTCATTAAAAATAGGTGATACATCATCTTACACCAGCTTTGCAACCAGGGAACATACATCTTCCCAATAACCATAGCTGTGACAGAAAATTATGGGGAGTGGGGAGTGAGTTTACCTTCTAATAGTATGCATGAGTCCTAGAGATCTCTGTCAGACTACTTACAATCCAGTTCTTACATTGGGGGATGGCTGGGTTTGCCCTTATAACAAGGACATCCTCTTACTCTCAGCACTGACTGCAAGATGGGCATCTAATTAAGTCAGAACAGGATTCTGGGGAGGGATACCCAAAGCTTGGAAGCTTGGGGTCTGGCAAATCTCTGAAATAACAGCTATGCATGAAACAGGATTAGGGGCAAATATAACACAAGAACCTTAGTGGTTTCTGAGATCAGTGGGGTTGACAGACACAAGAATAGCAGCTGTGATTTGGGAGTAAAGGAGAACCCAGGCCAAGCCACAATAATGAACTTTGGCACTGGATTGACTCTCAGACACTACCTATTCTCATATGCCTCATTAGGGACATAACATATTGGGTTATGTGAGGATTAAATAAAGCAATCCTTATAAAGCCCTTAGTTTGAGGCCTAGTCCAATGAATATTTACTAAATAGCTTCACTAAATAGTTCACTAAATGTTCACTAAGTGGTTATAGAAAGAAAAGCAAATATTTTGTTATATTGATGCTATACTTAGGGTAAATCAGGATGGTGAAGGCTGAGGGAAATAACTAATGCCTGCATGGAGGTATAAGGAACTAGAACCTTCCTTTTTGCTTGCTTTCCAGAAATTTCTTGAACAACGCACTCAGTCCTTCAGTAACTGGATAGGTCTCACTGACAGTGATGGCTCCTGGAAATGGGTGGATGGCACAGACTATAAGTCTAGCTACAAGTAAGGAAACACATCCCCTACTCCACCATTTGTTAATTTGGCCTGTGGATAGCATCTGACCTTCAATCCCAATATATGCCCATTCCAAATACACCTTCCCTCTCTCCAACCTCCTAGAAACCTCAACTTTCAACACTGTTTCTATTCCCTGAACATTCCCTTCACAAAGATTGCATGCTATTTTGAAGCTGGGGTGCATGTGATTTGAATTGAGGGTAGTTCAGAGCTTGAGCTTTGTCTTGCCTTTATAGGAACTGGGCTCGACTTGAACCAAATAACTGGAAGGGTCGCGAGGTGGATGCATATGAGGACTGTGCTGAAATCCGATGGGATGGCCTCTGGAATGATGATATATGCTCACAGAAGAAACGGTGGGTGTGTGAGATGAAGACTAACTTTACCATCTAGGAGCTCTACCTCCTGTAGATATATCTAACATGAATCTCACTTAGCCCTGATTTCAACTTTTCTACTGGGAATTTTGAAGAAAGGAATAAAATGAGAAGCAGAAAGGAAAGATTACTAAATGAGAGAGAAGATGCCAAGTTCTAAAGTTCCAATTCCTTTTGTAATTCATTGTCATTATTATACTTTAAATTTTTTCATTGAAGTAGGAAAGAAGAAACAAATATTTGGAGTTCTGTGTAGACTGGTTATTGGGAACTGGGAAAGACAAGATGAAAAGTGGAGTAAACAGGACTTACTTAAAATTCTAGATAACTGCTTTGATAAAGTCACAAAAGACACAGATTAGGGAGGAGAAATAAGAGGCTTAAAATCAGAACAGTCAGTGGAAATCACTGAGGAGGGTAAAGAGGAACCAGTTGGATTAGTGCTTGGATAGGGGTGGGGTAATATCCACATCCTGAGGAGTTCCTGAAAGAAGTAAAGTTCACTGCACTTTTTGATCTTCGGCAGGAGAGGTTTCATAGATCACCATTACTTCACTGGCATTCAAAGAACTGTGTACTAAATTCGCAAAAACTAGTAAAAATTCTTCTCAAAGGAGAAGGGAGGATACTTTTCCATTGTTTTTATCATGCTTTTTAAATTCCAAACAGTTCCTAGCTTAAGATATCTCCACTATTTTTATAGTGGATAAAGATCACCTTAAAAATCAGTTGTCGGGCCCCGGGAGATAGCATGGAGGTAAGGCGTTTGCCTTTCATGCAAAAGGTCATCAGTTTGAATCCCGGTGCCCCATATGGTCCCCTGTGCCTGCCAGGAGCAATTTCTGAACATGGAACCAGGAGTAACCCCTGAGCACTGCCAGGTGTGACCCAAAAACCAGAAAAAAAAAAATCAGTTGCAAACTAACTTTAAAAAGATCTATAGGGGGGGCCGGAGAGATAGCATGTGGGTAGGGCATTTGCTTTGCATACAGAAGGATGGTGGTTCGATTCCTGGCATCCCACCAGGAAGCGATTTCTGAGTACAGAACCAGAAGTAATCCCTGAGCACCGCAGGGTGTGATCCAAAAACCAAAAAACAAACTAAAAGACCTTTATGCAAGGGTTAAAACAAGGATTTGGACCAATAGCACACCATGTAGAACATTTGTACTCAGCTGATTATTCCATAGAACAGGTAGGGTAAGGGACCAATTCAGTGGTACTTATAGTCCATGAGTGACAAGCACCAGTAAAGAATTACCCTGAATAGAATGAAAACTGGTTACTCCCACTTCTTAATTTCATAGAAAATGCAGAAATATGAGGTAAAACAAAATAATTCATGTCCCAAAGTTCTATGAAAAAGGTGTGCCCCTATCTAAAAGATAAAAAAGGTGGCAGTTTGTTGTAAAACAGATTAATTATGGAGTGTTGGATGGAGGTGGATGATGATGAGATGGATGGAGAGGCCTTTGTCTTCCAGCTCAGGCCTCTCTCCTGCAACTCTCTCCAACCTGCAGGTCTGAGAATTCAGGAGAGCCACACGGAAATGATCCACAGACAGGTTTCAGGAAATATAAGTTTTATTCAGGGCCCTAGCCAACAGGTGTGGCTCCTATCATAACCTTCTACACTGGATTCATAATCAGCCCTGCATCTAACATGTTTCTTTTCCCTCCATCCTGCCAGCTCTCTCTCGCTGAATATCTCTCATCCTATCCTCCAAATCCTCTTCCTGCCCCTGAGGCAAACCTTTTGATACCTCCCAAAGACCCCTTCCAGAAACGGGAAGGTCTTACTATCAGGTAAGGTTATGTAGAAGATGGGTGTGGGGTGACATCTCTTCATCTCTGAATAAATAACGAGAAAGGGTAATAAACTTTTGTTTTCCTGACGTCACCAGCCAAAGGCAGGGATCCTAATATTTCCATAGCAACAAAGTATAAAGCAAAAATTAACATATCAGCCTTTTCCATAAAGGCTTCTCTGCAAAATATACCTGTAACTTAAAATTTTCTTAATGCTTATTTTCCAAGCACTATCCTGGAACTTCCTTGTTATTCTTCTTCTTAATGCTATTTAACCAAGCATTTTTCCCCTGGAACTTTCTTGTTCCTATTAACCTTTTTTCTAAACCAATTACAGGAACATTTATACAGAAAATACATTTTGAAAATAGGCTACTACATTAATGCATACAATAAAGCATTATGCAATTGAGAACATTAATTATGGAAAATTATAAAGCACATTTAAATTAGCAAGAAAATGACTTAGATAAGAGATACACCTGAAACAAAGTTAGATGCAGGTAGTTTTAAATCAAATTTTTTCAGTTGGGTTTCGCTGCTTTCTCCCAATTTTTAAATTTTATTTAAAATTTTATCCCATAACCAAGACCAATTGTCCAAACATGAAAAGTCTGTGGGGTCTCCCAATTTAATCCATCATCAAATTGTCCAGACGCTGGGCTTATTCCAGGCCACTCACGATGTGGTTTCACTACCATGAAATCCCGGCCTGCAGGTGTTCTGGGGCTTTGGTTCACTCACAGTGTTCCACTTCCACTCCTTTGGTCAGGAGGGCGGGTCCCAGTAGGAGCTGCATGTGCCCCTGCCGCCTCTGGCCTGCTTGCGAGCTTTCCACTGTTTCTCTGCCCTGCTCAGCAACAGAGCCACAACTTCTTGGTTACAGCTTCTCCGCTGGGCGTGTCTGGGTGTTCAGAGTTCAAAGTTATCCAAGTTGAGAGTCCGAAATTTCAAAAGTCGAAATCCATGTCCAGGCTGAAGGTCATAATCTGAAATCAGTTCACTCTCAAAGTCTTTTTTCTCATCCTTTTCCAATCAAGGCTCTCCATCAAGGCTTTCTGAGTAGGACGAGGTCTTCGGAAAAAGGACCTTTTGCAGCAAAATTGCATTCCTGGGCCTCAGATGGGGGTGATCCAAGCTTTAATTTCCCCCTTTTCACTGGCCCCTCTGCCCCTAGAAGGGGACTCCTCCATCTTTAAAAATGGCTCCACGTGGTCCAAGGTATTGGGCTCACTCCAGTTGAAAAGAGCCAAAATTAAACACAAGAACAAAAATCTCACCATGATTGTTGCCTTCTTGGTCCAGGGTTCAAATCAAAGTTTGAGTGCCATTATGTTTTTATAACAATCCTGGATGGTGGGGCCGGGCGGTGGTGCTGGAGGTAAAGTGCCTACGCTAACCTAGGACAGACTGCGGGTTCGATCGCCCGGTTCCTCATATGGTCCCCCGTGCCTGCCAGGAGCGACTTCTGAGCGAATAGCCAGGAGTAACCCTTGAGCGTCACCGGGTGTGGCCCAAAAACCAAAAAAAAAAAAAAAAAAAAAAAAAGAGAGAGAAAAAAATAACAAAAAAACAATCCTGGATGGTGATGGATGATGGTGAGATGGATGGAGAGGCCTTTCTCCTCCAGTCCAGGCCACACACCTGCACTCTCTCCAGCCGGCAGGTCTGAGGGTTCAGGATAGCCACACGGAATTGATCTACATCAGTCAGGTTTTGGGAGACAACAGCTTTATTCAGGACCCTAGTCAACAGGTGTAGCTCCTATCATAACCTTTTACACCAGATTCATAATCAGTCCTACATCCAACATGTTTCTTCTCCCTCCATCCTACCAGCTCTCTCTCATTGAATCTCTCTCAACCTATCCTCCAAATCCTCTTCCTGCCCCTGAGGCAAATCTTTTGATACCTCCCAAAGACCCCTCCCAGAAATGGGCAGATATTACTATCAGGTAAGATTATGTTGAAGATGGAAGTGGGAAAAATAGAAAAAAATCTTCTGGCCTAAAAACATGTTATTCCCACACATGAAGCATCTCGTCACAAGACCAACTGCATATTAATTGTCTAACCCTAAAGTCTTCCTTTATGGCCCAAAGAAAATTTCTTCTTACCACAATTATCACAGTCAGACTTCAGTAATTAGAGATCTTATTTTTACACTGATCCTGTGTCAAAGTCAGGGCTTCATGAAACATCTCCTGGTTTTATCTCACTGTCAGGTAGCTTGGCAGGGAAACCCACCCCGAAGGCAAGTAGTTGCTGATTTCCAAGTTATCAGGGTGGAATAAGAACCCACCATGGGGCAAGTTGGTGCCAGGGTAGCACTAGCGCATACACTGGTAGGCGTTAGTATGCCCCTGATGTTGGTGAAGAAAACTGCCTGTTCCAAAGATGTGTTTGAAGGTGAATGACTGATGTCCTAAGTCAAGTCACTATGACAAATATTCAAGGTGGCAGGTCCCCCTGCAACAAAAAAAAAAAAATTTGGGAGCCTCCATTCCGGAAGATAGGAACTTTTATTTATTTGTTTTATTAATATATTTATTTATTTATTTTTGGTTTTTGGGTCACACCCGGCAGTGCTCAGGGGTTACTCCTGACTCCATGCTCAGAAATTACTTCTGGCAGGCACGGGGGACCATATGGAGCACCGGGATTCAAACTGATGACCTTTTGCATGAAAGGCAAACGCCTTACCACCATGCTATCTCCCGGACCCCAAATAATATCTTTATTTATACACCTTGATTACAAACATGATTGTGGTTGAGTTCAGTCATGTAAAGAACACTCCCCTTGGGGCCAGAGAGATAGCACGAAGGTAAGGCATTTGTCTTGAATGCAGAAGATCATTGGTTCGAATCCTGGCAACCTATATAGTCCTTGAGCCTGCCAGGAGCAATTTCTGATCATAGAGTCAGGAATAACCCCTGAACACTGCTGGATGTGACCCCCCCAAAAAAAGAACATCCCCCTTCACCAGTGCAACATTCCCATCTCCAATGTCCCAAATATCACTCCTCCCCACCCACCATTGCCTGTACTCTAGACAGGTTTTTTACTTCCCTCATTCATTTTCATTGTTAGGATAGTTCTCAACGTAGTTATGTCTCTAACTACATCCATCACTCTTTGTGGTGAGCTTCATGAAGTGGGCTGGAACTTCCAGTTCTCCTCTTTTTTGTCTGAAAATTATTGCAAGAATGTCATTTATTTTTTTAAAACCCATAGATGAGTGAGACTATTATGCATCTCTCTCTCCCTCTGACTTATTTCACTCAGCATAATAGATTCCATGTACATCCATGAATAGGAAAATTTTATGACTTCATCTCTCCTGATGGCTGCATAATATTTCGTTGTGTATATGATCACAGTTTCTTTAGCCATTCATCTGTTGAAGGGCATCTTGGTTGTTTCCAAAGTCTTGCTATTCATACTTAAGATTTATCTATTTTATTTCATTTTTTTTGTTTTTGGGTCACATCCACCCAGATCAGGGATTACTCCTGGCTCTATGCACAGAGCTCCTGCCAGGGACCATATGGGATTTCAGGATTCAAACCACCGTCCTTCTGCATGCAAGGCAAATGCCCTACCTCCATGCTATTTTTCTTTTTTTTCTTTTTTTTTTTTGGTTTTTGGGCCACACCCAGTGACGCTCAGGGGTTACTCCTGGCTATGCGCTCAGAAGTCACTCCTGGCAGGCACGGGGGACCATATGGGAACCGGGGGATCGAACCGTGGTCCGTCCTTAGGCGAGCGCAGGCAAGGCAGCAGGCACCTTACCTCTTGCGCCACCTCCCGGCTCCCATGCTATCTTTCTGCCCCCAAGATTGATCTATTTTATTGTGCCGATGCAAAAAGAAACAATGCTACAGGATACTATTGGTGCCTATGGGGATAATAATAACAAACTAAACAATCTTATAACCTAGTTCTATCAGAAACACAGAGTCCAAGAGATACATGTCTAATAGAATTTTCTACTAAGCAAATAAAAAAGGCAACCTCCCTAATCTACACAAGGAAGTAAGTACACAAGAAAGAATTATACTTATTTAGGAAATACACCTAAAGAAACATACAAAAGATATATAATTATCCCCTTTAAGTCTTTTGAAATAGTCTTGGGGGATAAAATCCAGAGCACAGCTTCAGCCCACAATGTGGTCTAGTGGACACTGAAAAGTAGTTCACAGCAGTCATGGATCAGAAAATGTCTTCGAGTCGAGGGGTCTCTCCAATGCTGAATCCAGCTACAAGCCACAGACCAAGGTGAAGGGAAGTGGGATAAAAGGGCCTATGAAAGCAATCAGCAGTTGCAGAAGTTTCTTCCTGGGGCTGAGAGAAGAGACTGACTGGAAGTGGGAAGAAATGTTCCAGTTCCTAGGAGGGAAGAACTGAGGGTAAAAAAGGTTAAATAGGAAGTCAACTGTGAGAGAGTGAAGGGAAACAAAAATAATTTGTAAAGTAGTAAGCAGGGGAAGAAAAAGAAGGAAGAGCTATATACAACAAGGGAAGAACTATATACAATATAGACATTATGTAAAATACAAACAGACTTTAGACAGACATAGAGGTGGCCACCACACACACACACACACACACACACACACACACACACACAATCTCCGTCTCTGTCTCTGTCTCTCTCTCTCTCTCTCTCTCTCTCTCTCTCACAAACATAGACAAATAATAAAGATTGATCATTAGGTTACAGTTGTAAAACTGACCCAAGTGGAAAGGGTCAAAGCACTTCAAAAATATAAAGCCAGAAGATCAGCTGGTAAGTCTCCCAATTCCTAGGAAAATCACATTTTGTGAGGGTAAACTTGGCTGCAAAAGCTTCATAGATCAGAATGTGCACAGAACACTCTCAAAACAATTATATTTTCCAAGTCTAGATTGCTAAGTAATATGATAATGAGCCTGTAAAAAGTCTACACTATAAAGTATCATATAAATCGGTCTTGAGCATGCAGGTTCCTTTCCTAAAAGCAGAAAAAAAGTATTATGATATTATAGTATACTAGCTTGAATTGAAATTAAGTTGTGAGGACATACTTTAAGAACTGTAGCAAGAGTCTATGGCATGCAGATGCCTTTTTGAGAGATATCTGTGGACAGAAACATTCGTTCATATTAGTGAACATCATCAAATAGAAAATGAATAGACTGTATAATGAGCATTGTACTAGGAGTCTAAAAGGCGATAAAACTAGGGTTTCCAACCTATTTCTCCAATGATCATTATGAACAAAAACATTAAAATTTATTATAATCCTCATAGCATTAAAATTAAGATACTAAAACATTCTTTTATTTGTTTGTTTTGGGTCACACCCAGCAACACTCAGTTGTTACTCCTGACTCTATGCTCAGAAATCTCTTCTGGCAGGCTCAGGGGACCATATGGGATGCTGGGATTCAAACCACCAACCTTCTGCAAACGCCTTACCTCCATGCTATCTTTTCAGCCCCACAAAAACATTCTTATAGTGAGCACTATAGTGTGAGTCCATATCCTCCAAACACATTTTGCAGTTGTTTCTGTGGGTAAAAGAATTAGAACACTATTATGGACATTATATTAAAGATCAGTTAGTTTGAGAGATAGACACAGAATAGTCTCATTCATCTATGGTTTTAAGAAAAATTAAGGACATTATTGTAATAGTGCCCAGAGACAATAGAGATGAGGGCTGGAAGGACCGACTCACCACAAATATGAAGCTCACCACAGAGTGGTGAGTGCAGCTCGGAACTAACTACACTAACAACTATCATGACAATCTTAATGAGTGAGAGAAGTAGAATGCCTGTCTCAAATATAGGCAAGGGGCATTGGTGGTGGGAATGCTGCACTGGTGAAGGGACAGACATTCTGTTATGACTGAAACCCAACTACAGTCATGTTTGTAATCATTATGATTAAATAAAGATTTAATAAAAACAAGATCAGTTAGTTGAACACCTGATTAATCTGAACAGCTGTGTTAGTAGTCTCAGGTTTCTTTGAAGTATGAAAAAGAATATAATTTGCTGGAGATTTCACAGATGAGGTAGAGATTTCTGAAACTTCTTGATCATTAACTTTAAACCAACATCATCTTTTTGTTTTGTTTTGTTTTGTTTTGTTTTTGTGCTACACACATTTGACACTCAGAGATTACTCCTGGCTATGGGCTTAGAAATTGTCTCTGACTTTGGGGGAACCATATGAAATGCTGGTTTTTTTAACTGCGATCTGTCCTAGGCTAGCGCTTAGAAGGCCAACACCTTACCTCTAGTGCCACCTCTCCCACCCCAAATCAACATGATCTTGCTGCATTTTCACAATAGAGCATACAATGACCCTTTTCCATTTCACCATAATGGCTCAAAACAGAGAATAAAACATATCCTTCAGATTGTCCTTAGAATCTATAGAGTACTGTGACAAGTCAAAGCTTTCTAAAGGAAAATCCATGTAGGTCTGTAGTCTTTTTTTTTTTTTTTTGGTGGGGGAGGTCACACCTTGTAGCCCTCAGGGGTTACTCCTGGCTCTATGCTCAGAAATAGCTCTTGTCTAAGGATGGTGAAAGATGTTCCCTTTATTATTTTATTTCTCAAATTTCTGGTCCTTTGCTCTTAAAATAGCCTTAGTCACAGAACTACAGTACTGTGGGAGAGAATAAATTGTGGAAATAACCCTAACTTTTTGTGAAAGTTTCCCTTTGGGAAAGGGACCCTGTGGAACTAGAAATTTGGAAGGAGAGATGTTGGAAAATTCAAAATGGCAAAAGTCCCACGGCTCATCCCAATGTAAACATTGAGAATCCAGAAAGCATGGAAAAGGAACAGAGAACTTAATTATCATATAAAACACCACTTAGTTCAGATTAAACCTGAGTGATCTATTTGCTGGACTTCTACAAACAACATATCAAAGGCTGATAGGAGCTGACTTTGCAACTATTGCTCACAAAGGGCAAACATAACTTGTAGTCTGAACCTAAATTGTCTGCTAAAAAATAATTTCCAGAATGCCGAGCAATAGTCCAGTGGGCAAGGTGTATGCTTTGTGTGTGGCCAACCCAGGCTTGATTCCTGATCTCCCATATTCTCCCTTGAGTCCTTCAAGAGTAATTCTTAAGTGCAGAGCCAGGAGTAAGCACTGAATACTGTTGGGTGTGTCTCAGAAACAAAAAAAATTCCAGGAACAGAGTCCAGGGGTCCACGCTTTGCCTGTGTGTGACCAACTCCAGCTCATTTCTCAGCACCACAAGGTCCCTGGACATTATTGTCTAGTGTGGCCCCCAAAAGTTCCCACATCACAGGTATGACTTGAATGACCGACCCATGGTTGTGCAGGGCCAAACAGCAGCACATCCCAGGACCCTTAAATGGAATCACACAGTCTGTGCATTTGGCCAGTAATTGCCAGGAGAGGCCTGGAACACTACTTGGGAGATGAAAGAGTGTTTTTCTCCAGATAACTTTAACAAGATCCAGAGTTTTATCATAAAATGTTCAAAAAACCCGAGGACAATCTCTGGATAACTCAGCAGAAAAATGCATGCCTTAGAAGCATGACAATCCAACCAACTCTACTCTCCTGAACCACCAGTCCACAGGGATCACAGGCAACCTTATATGTGACTCCTTCCTTCCTTCCTTCCTTCCTTCCTTCCTTCCTTCCTTCCTTCCTTCCTTCCTTCCTTCCTTCC
>PVKC010047549.1:0-11042 GCA_004027635.1 Crocidura indochinensis | reverse complement strand
CACCTTACTGCACATGAGACCGTTTGGCCTCTCCACTCACTCACTCTGCCTGAAAGTCTTCCTGCAATTGGAACCTGCTGCTAACAGGTTCAGCCCTCCACTCACTCATTCTGCCCGCATGATTTCCTAGTAATTCATTTTCTTTAAATAAATTAAAAATAAAAAAGTAATCAGGACCTTTTGAAAGGTTAATGAAATATCTCACATGGATTTAGTCTTTCCCTTTTGAAGGTGGTCATTAGACTAATGCAGCTTGTGTTCAGTTGTTTGTGTTGATTTTGAAGGTTCACTCTGGGTTATTCCTGACCTCTATGCTTCAGGCACAGTGCTGGCAGTGCTCAGGTAACCATGGGCAGTGCCAGGATTTTAATCTAGAGTCTACCACAAGGAAGAAAGCGATTTATATCCTCACGGTCCCACAAGTGAACATTCCTATGATAATAAATGTCTAGCTGGCAGGATGATTTTTGCTTCCCCTCTTTTTTCTTTTTCTTTTCTTTATTTCTTCCTTTTAAACAGACCACATAACTGAAACCATCTTGAGAGGAATTAGTGGATGGTAGTAAGACCAAACAGTTGTATAAGCAGTGAGTAGAAATAAAAAGTGATCAGGCTTAAACACCAAATTCAAAGCCAACAACGACAGAATTGATACCCAATCTACAACAAACTAGACACAAAGGAGATCACTTAGACTAGCAACCTGGAGGCCAAAGGTGGGGGCCTTCTGTGTATGCTGATAACAGGGATGGAGGGAGGACAGCATTGGTGATGAGAATACCCTTGATTCAATGTCACTAAAATATTGCTGTGAAAGATTTATAATTCACTTTGGTAAATTACAGAATGGTAGGCAAGCTTCAATCAGAAGGGTAGGCAAGCTCCAATCATATTATTCATTGGTTCTTTGCATCTTTCATTAGAATAAATGCATCTTAATATAAAGGACACATGATAGGGATTGCCCTCACCTCACACTCTCATTTGCTCCTGAAGATTTGATGTAACCAGCACCAAGATGAAATTGCTTATACTGATACTTCTACTTCGTCTGAAATATTCGGGTTTGAACTCTCAGGAACCAGAATTGGGTGTTCTGACAGAAATATGAGCCAGTTGTGTTTGTGCATGCATACATGCATGTGTGTGTTTAACTGTTTCAAGAATAATTCCATGGTATGCTTTATGCTTGAATATAAATCCTAATTTTATATAAATATTGTGTTTTATAACTGTAGAAAATAGGCATTAGGAAGTCCAACTAAACACTAACATTTCTTTCCAGAACACAGAACCATTGTAACTGACAAAAAGAGGCACCAGCATTTAAAAAATTTGGCCCCATGATAATTTATTTATGGATACCACTGGTTGCATAAACATACATAATGCATTCCATATGAAGATAAATTTACCTACGTGTCAACTCTTACTGTTTTCACAGTAAAAAATGTCTTACTGAAAGCATCATGTAAAATTCTAAGGTCCCTATAACCCACTCGACATTTTATTTCTTAGTTCACAGTTTCTGGATGCTTTAGAAAATGTCCAAGGTGAATAAATTGATATTAAAGGTCATTCATGCAGACATTGACATAGAAATCAGCAGTATATGAAGTTTCGTTATTTAATCTATGAAACTCTGTCTCGTATATCAGATGAGGGAGATACTGATGATTAGCTAGTACTTCTAATTCTAACTTAGATTCTAAAAGAGGCTTAGCAGAAATGTACTCTGTGTCTCCCCCCCCCCCCATGCAGCTGCTTAGAGACAGCCTATATAGAGCTCTAGGCAAAGCTCACATTTACCAACTAAACACCATAAACTAGAGTTGCGAATCTTGCCTTCACCAATCTGGTGTATAAACAGCCTCCATCTCATGAGGGCTTAAAAATGGATTCACTAATCCTGTTTATAAAGGCCTGCACCTTATATAGACCAACATTCTCATACTGTACTGAGCATCTTACAGGGTGGCATGAGAGTTCTATTCAAACTACTCAGGTCTTTTATAGAATTACTAGAATATTCTTATGCATTCTTTTATATATTCCGTGGAATATATGAGCTAGTTATGAGGGCAAGACAAAATTCCACATCCTTGTTTTATTATTCTTGATAAAGAATTCAGGAGCATATTGGACTTATGAAATGTTGAATAGGGAAGGGTAGCATGTTGCTTAAGAAAACAAATTGTTCTACCTAATGCTATCTTGGAGTAGGTATATGCAATTGAATTGAGATTTGTAAAATGAGTGATGTTGATGCTATGCCAAGATATTTCCGAACACTTGGAAAATGCCCCTACACTAAAAATATTTCTATTAGAATATTTTTTCATGGAATGAGAGTCATGTTATACCTCAGAGTAGCTGTTAGTTACCCAAACTGAGAATGTGACTGAAATTTGAGATTTGAACATAAAATATAGCAATATTTATGACTAATTATGTGCATTAATAAAACCCAGATATTCAAGTCCTAACACTGTTTTTTTTGTTTTTGTTTTGGTTTTGGTTTTTGGGCCACACATGGTGACGCTCAGGGGTTACTCCTGGCTATGCGCTCAGAAGTCGCTCCTGGCTTGGGGGACCATATGGGAAACCGGGGGATCGAACCATGGTCTGTCCTAGGCTAATGCAGGCAAGGCAGGCACCTTACCTCCAGCACCACCACCCGACCCCAAGTCCTAACATTGTCTGTTAGGAACAGATGAACAACAATCAATGAGAGGTCTATCTAAATGAAGGGGATAGAAAGAGAGAGAAAAAGAGAAAGAGCAAGAGAGGGAAGGAAAGTATCTGTAGAGATTCAGAGAGAGGGGAAGGTATATGAGAGAGAGGGGATTGGTATCTGGGGATCATTGTGATGTGAGATGTTTCCTGGGTAAAACTGTTTGGCATTGTATGCTTGAAACAATCGCAAAAGCCTTTGTCACTCTGCATTTGTGAGGAGTAGGGCAGAAGGGAATCCATTTTGTCAAACCAAAGTTAAGTTTCCATTTAAGGATAACAAGCTAAGTTACCATTTAAGGACTAAGTGTCCATTCTAAATATAGAGACCCCAAGACCTTATAAACCACAATATCCTCCTTGTTTCTAGCTATAAAAGAACATGACAAAACATCTTAGAAGCACCCAAGAAAACAGTTAATCAAGTTAACTCAACTTAAATGAACTTAAAGCTCAAGACTTCCTGCTTCTACCACTAAATTTCCTGGCTTATAACTACCCAGAGGATCACCTTCTGTGGGAGGTGGTCCTGGTCATTCAGTTTGTAGCTTGTTGGCAGATGAAATAAAGCTTTGCTTTAGCTTATTTCAATTACGTGGCCTTGTTCTTTGACTCTGGATTCTAAAATGTATCAGAGTGACTCCATTAAAGAATATTTTATTTAAAGAAATATTTTTGCCAAAACCCTGAAAAAATGCACTCTGCTATGACCTCTTAGCTCTTTGCACAGGAATTACATCTGGTTGAACTCAGAGAATTTTATGGTATGCAGAAGATGAAACCCAATTGGATGCATATATGGCAAGTTCCTTCCCTGCTATACTATGACTCCAGTTTTAACTGCTTTACTTTTAACTTCAAAACGTAGGCATAAAAATAGCTGACCCTCTGTGAAGAGTGCTTCTCATCTGTGTTTCCTCTCCAATGACAAGTCACTATTCTGTGTTGAAACTATTCTGTCATTCCTACCCTGGAGTCAATATTTAGAAGAAACACCCCAAGTTGGGAAGCAGAAAAGTTTCAAAAGATACACTTAGATAAAATGTGATGTGTTTTATCCAGGAGGACCTCAAGCTACATTAGAAGAAAAGAAAAATTACACAAAAACTGGGTTTGGTTGGTGGGTCAGGTTTTTTTTTTTATCCATAAAGCTATGTATTTTTCCTTCAAACCTGAATGTGAGTCGGGCTGGGTGCAGTATTCTGAGTGAGGCATTCATTTCATTCAGTCTTGTCACAATATCCCACCATTGTCTTCTGGCCTTGAGAGTTTCTTGTGACATGTCTGCGGTAAGTCTTAGGGATGCTCCTTTGAATGTGATTTCCCTTTTTGATCTTGCTGCATTCAGTATTCTATCTCTATCTGTGGGATTTGTCATTGTAACGAGGATGTGTCTTGGGATGTTTTTCTTTGGGTCTCTTTTAGCTGGTACTCTTCGGGCTTGTAGGATTTGATTGCATGTAGTCTTTAACTCTGGGAGTATCTCTTTGATGATGTCTTTGACAATTGATTCTTCTTGGAGATCTCCTACCTGGGTCTCTGGAACTCCAATGATTCTTATGTTGTTTCTGTTGAGTTTATCATAGATTTCTATTTTCATCTGTTCACATTCCTTGAGTATATTTTCCATTGCCTATTCGTTTATCTTAAGATTCTTTTCCACTTCCTTCTGTTGTGTTAAGTTTTTCTGCAACGCATCTTCCAGTACTCCGATTCTCTCCTCAGCTGAATATACCCTGCTGGCGAGGCCATCCATTGAGGTTTTCATTTCGGCCACGGTATTTTTCAGATCTGTTATTTCAGTTTGGAGTTTTCTGATTTTTGTCTTTGTGTTCAGTTCAGATTGCTTTATGCTTTCTTTCACTTTTTGAAACATCTTCCATATTGCTATTTTATGTTCCTTGTCTGAGAGGTTAATCAGGAGGTTGGAATTTATTAGATCATCAGAGATTTCATCTTGATTTTCGGTGCATGGGGTTTGCCTGCGAGGTTTCACCATTTTCATGCCTGTAATGTTGTTTTTCCTGCGTGTTTTGGTGGGGTTTATTGGTTAGAAAGAGTGCGCGGCCGTGAAGCAATGCGGCAGCGCTCTTCTGCTGCCAGTAGTTGACAATTAGGCAGAAAGAGGAGACATTTCCTTTGAATCCTCAGCGTGGTCAGAGGCTCAGCAGGACTCCACAGGGCAGGACCCCGCAGGGCAGAGAGCTGAGCTGATTGGCCAGCAACCCCAACTTACAGGCAGCTGGAATGCAGTTTTTTGAGTGGTGCTGGGGGTGCCTTCAGGATTCAATCACACAAGCAGACAGGCAGAAAGTGTCAGGGTTTTTTTTTAAATGGTTGTAAGGCAAGGAGTCAACTCAAATAGGCTGTGAATGTTAACTCTTTACTGGAGAATCAATATATTTCTTTTTACTGGATAATCAATATTTGGAAAGTGTGTTAATATTTTTCAGAATATTGGCCAACTTGAAAAAAATGAATGAGTCTTGGTTTACTTTGAGAGGTACAATATTCTCAACATCATCTTTCTCCTGGTGTTCATTTTTATCCTCCAATGCCTTTTTTTTTGTCCCTAAGTTAACTTGTCCAGAACCGATGTTCTTTATGTTTCACTGTCAGTGAAAGTCCTCTAGTTCAAACTGAACCCCAGGAGCTTGTCTGTGACATGTGTCAACCATTTTTTAAATTCTTTTACTTTAAAAGTTTTTATTGAATTAGAATTTAATATACTTTACAATTTTATTTGTTTTGTTTTGTATTCTGGGGTCACACCCAGCGGCAGTCAGGGGTCACTCCTGGCTCTATGCTCAGAAATAGCTCCTGGCAGGCTCAGGGGACCATATGGGATGCCGGGATTCGAACCACCATCCTTCTGCATACAAAACAAGTACTTTATCTACATGCCATCTCTCAGCCCCCTCTAAAATTTTAATTTACAGAATTCACAAAACTTTCTTATACATATATCTGAAAAAATTAAAGAACATGGATAATATGTTTGGAGAAGACTACAAAAAGGTTCAGAGGTCCCTGACTGTGAAAATGTTAAAGTTAATGAATAGTAAAGCTAATCTTTATACAAGGAGGTCAATTCTATACATTTTAACGGATATTTTTCCATAGTTGCAAGTCAATGTAAATGTGTTTAAAGATATAATATGCATTAATAAGAGAGAAATCATCTAAGTGACTTATGAGAAATATCAGTAATAAGGAAACAGATATTTATGTCCCCTGGTCAGCAATAAGAGTGTTATGGTCAGGTTAGGCATGAAGAAGTTAGTAAACTTAATTCTACCTCCTATAACTGCCACAGGATGACAGTTGGCCCGAAAGTATATAAAGACTAGCTTGAAATGCTGGGAGAGGGTATGTAAGCGACTCTGGCAATGCCAATTTTCTAGACAGTTCCTACTAGGTGGTTATGCTGGATTTCTGGAGAAATTGTTTACTGGATCCTGCTTTCTTTTTTTCTTTCTTTCTTTCTTTCTTTTTTTTTTTTTTTTGGTGTTTGGGTAACACCCAGCAGTGCTCAGGGGTTACACCTGACTCCATACTCAGAAATTGCTCCTGGCAGGCATGGAGGACCATATGGGGCACTAGGATTCAAACCGATGACCTTTTGCATGAAAGGCAAACGCCTTACCTCCATGCTATCTCCCGGGCCCCATGGATCCTGCTTTCTTTTGCTAAAACTCTCCGACTGATTCAGCCCTATACTTAGGGTATCATTTAAACATGGCGAGTTTAGTGAGTATGATCAAATAGAACAAAGTTACAGCTCTGACCAATACCATGTCCAAGACATAGTTTTTGTCTTTATAACTCAGCTTCTTTTAACCCCACCAAGGATGAGATCTGAGGTCACCTGTCTAATTTCTTCTTGACACAACTGAGTCACATTCCAGAATGTCAATGTTTTCATGTGTAACTATTGGATGATTCAATTGAATAATTTATTTCTTTAAAATAAAACTTTCTACTTGAAGTCCTAAAAATACACTCTGGGAAGATCTCATGACTATTTCTGGGAACATTCGTAAAATAAGATTTATACTCTCTCATGATCTCCCAAGACTCCTGGATTGGCATTGAAGGTTGGAGAATAATTATAGATTTACAGGACCTCTGAATCACACAATCTTTATCCACTGCCCATCAGTCCACCTTTTCATGGACAGATGGATAGTATTTCAGTGGAAAAAACAAACATTGCTGCATTTGGAATCTCAGATTATCACCAGGTTTGCAATTTTATCAGACAAACTTTCTCAGGGTTTATTCTTTCTGTGGAAATCTGGGAGAAAGGGTGAGAATGAATAATAAAAGTACTATAGCTTCTGGTGACACATTCAACACTGCAAAGTTACATCATGCCAGGACTGTTCAAGTCATTGAAACTATCTCACACACTGTATCTTCCAACTAGCCTGAATTTTTACACAAAACTAGCTTCAAAGAATAGTTGCCCTTCACTTCCTAGACACATAGACAAGGAAAATAACTAGATATGTAATAGAATGATTCTCCAATTGTTTATCAATAATAGAGGAGAAAAAAATTGGTGAAGGCTGTTTTCAGGAAGCTGCCTAGTACCACATCCAAGTTCTTTCTCTTGTGTCTGTCTAAAGAAATCATTAACTGAGTTAATTCTCTGGAATCAACACTTGAATTTTATATTCGTGAACAGAATCCTTTGACATAACAAGAACAATTTTATTTCCCCCAAATGAGTTGCACCAGGAAGTCTTTCACAACATATTTTGAGACATCAAATTCTGTGACTTTTTAGTTTTAATATTTTTTCACTTGCTTTTTGGGTCACACCCTACAGCACTCAAGTGTTCTTCATGGCTCTGTGATCAGATATCATTCCTTTGGTGCTGGGTGTTTTGTCAAATCTCATTTTATTCCACATCAAAGTCTTTGACCTTCATCCTCAGCCCATTTCCAAGGTTTCTGAAATGTCCAAATTCACCTAGATTGCATTAGGTTCATTTAGGTACTTGGGTCTATTTCTGAATAATCCTGTCCTGGAGTGGATTGAATGGAAATAAAAGTTGCTATTATTGACAACAAGAGGTTGGAAGCCTTTCGATTCTATGTTTTTCAAACTTACATCTGACTTGGATAACTGAGTCTTTACAGTTACACTGATTGAATCCTTTATTCTCTGTTTTGAATCAGCGTATGACAAATTCAATAGAGGTTATCAGAGCTGAGTCAGACAATAGCAAAACAAATGGTCCTGGCTTGCAAGTAAAGTGTCAACCAAAAGCCAGGCAAGTGCTGCGGGCAATACAGCCCACAATTGTACTATTATCTATTCAATCACTGGTAAAACAATATTATAAAGTAATTTGTTATCTCATCTTTACCTCCCTTTGTGTGTACTATCCACAAATGAATTTTCTGTTTGCACTGATTACTTTGTCGAAAAACATTGCTCAATCCAAAGATTATTTTCTGGAATAGAACTTGATTATACTGAATTCTTTTCTTGAGTAGCACACATTGCATGCTCAGGGGTCATTCCTGACTCTGCACAGCAATAACTCCTGTAATTGCTCAGAGGACTCTAAAAGATGCTGGGGATTGAAACCACAATGGATGCATGTAAGGCTGTCACCAGTCTTGCTATGTTATTGTTCAGGCCCTAATGTTTTGAACTAGTTTACTTTCACTCAAGAAATTATGTGTAAGGAAATTATTTGAACATCTGCAGAGACTTGAAATAAAGGGAACTTAGGTCCTATAGACTCTAATTACAGTGATCATTATAAGAAATTTTTGCAAACATATTTTCAAAATATATTTCTGCAGAAATGTTCTAATGATATTTATTTACAGAGAAGTTTATGGAAAAAGATCTGTGATATTCTCTATTTTTTTTGATTTTTGGGTCACACCCGGCAGTGCTCAGGGGTTACTCCTGGCTCCATGCTCAGAAATTGCTCCTGGCAGGCACATGGGACCGGGATTCGAACTGATGACCTTTTGCATGAAAGGCAACTGCCTTACCTCCATGCTATCTCCCAGGCCCTAGATATTCTCGATTTTTATTGCATTGCTTGGTATAAGAATGACTAAGAATTTTCAAGTTAAGTGTATCTGCAGAAAGGTTCTGATCTTTGTGTTCAAAGAAATATATGAAAGAATTTGTGATATGTATAAGACAAGAAATGGAAAACCTGACCCTTTTGAGAATGACATACGCACAATCTATACTATGATGAATTTTTTTCTTGTTCATTACTTTCCTTATTACTCAAGGGTGTTTATTCCTTTTACTTGACCAACTTTTACTGTGCCCATACCCATTAACAGCCACTATGGGGACATATGTTACATCTGGGAGGAACAGACACAGATGTTCTATAAGCCTTTCTCAAAACTTTTGTTTAAAATTAAAGGTTGAAAGTGTCAAGTCACACCCTACATTCCCCCCCAAAAATAAAAATTCTCCCAATTTCCTCTTGCTTTTAGCAAGATATGGAAATTGTAAAAGTCCACCTGGATAGGTACTTTTGTCTGTCACTCAACATTCCCTTTCCTGTTCTATTTGTGTTTGATAATAAAAAATCTTTCTGGCTTGATGCAGAGAGAGACCACGATACAAGGAGCAAAATGCCTCCAAGACTCTCTCCTGACTGGCTAGATTTATTATTTTGTCCTGGTGACCCTTCTTCAGCTCATTTCACCTGTGGTTGGACATATGGTGTGTGACATAATGTTCAATGTGGGGAGTTATTTTAGAATAGAAGTATAAAAAAACACATATATTGGTTTGTGTGTCTGGGTGATTTTGAATCAACTCGACTATAAGGTAAGAGTCAACTCAGGTGAGCTGTGAGTCTGCACCAAATATATTTGTTTTTATAGGACAATCAATATTTGGGCAGCAAGTTACGGCCAGTGATGGAGTCACTAAAATTCCAGAAAATGAACTCAGGTTCCTTCTCTTAAGAGGCAAACAAGTCCAGATACAAAAAAATAAGTAAAACAAAACAAAATAATACCAAAAATCCCAAGAAACAGAACTCAGACTGATGCCAATGATACCTCATTCATATGGACTAGCAGAATAAGTTTCAGAGAAACAGAAGAAATTTTCTCTCTTGCTGTCCGTTTCTGTGTCTCTCGATTTCTCTCTGTTCTACACTGACTTCTTAAAATCATTCCTTCTACTTCTCTTCCCTTCTCCTTTCTCTCTACTTTCATTCCTTCTTATGTTCTTTCTTCCCTAACTACATCACACTTTTATTCTTTCTTCCATTTTTCCTTTCTATCTTTTTATTTTGTCTTTCTTCCTCAATGTATCTTTTAATTTTTCTATTTTATTCAGTCTATCTTTCCTTTTTGCCTGCATTTGGTTGCTTATTTCTTCTACTGTTTCTGAGTTAACATGATTAACTATAAATTGATTATTCTAGCAAGATAGCTATAGAAAATTTAGCAGTGAAAAATGCATCAAATGTTTTGTTTTCTATGACGTTCTAGGAAATCTTACATTTTTTATTCATCTTTGCAATGTGTAGGCTCTGAGACTTGGAATCTTATTCTTCTCAGGCAGACCCAAAGGTCGCTCTACAAATTCTTGTTGAAATAAGCATCTGAGAATTAATTACATCTCTGACCCTAATTATAAAAAATATGACCTTTTATAAAATGAATAGTCCACATACCATCCTGGTGTTAGCCTCCAGCAAATGAAACAACATACTCAAGAAAACATTAAGATGGGAATGTTAAGATTTGAAATCCACCATGGAGAAGTTTTAGGGGTCAATAGAAGTGTTGGGTTCTCATTATATGTCTTCAATTATAACTCCTGGCAGGCTTCAGTGAACCTATGGAATGACACTAAATTCTGTACTACTACTACTCTGCACCTTCAGTGCATTTTTTTTTATCCATGGCTTTTCATTTCAGTAGTTCTGCAAGAGTCAACTTCTGTGAATCTTCTGAATATATTGTATGTACATTACTTGTTAAAAACTGTGTACCACTGTTTAGGGTTATATTTCCATTTTCCTGTCTATATGGGTTTCATTGCACCTCACCAGAAATCAACTTTTCTGAGATTCAGAAAGGTTTTTAGCCTTTTCATCACTTCTGGACCCAGGTAAAGAATCCTCTAAGCTTTAAGAAGTTAAGAAGAATTTATATTTTCAGAGAGGAATCAAAATATGCAAATTTAACATTTGGATACATTAAAAACACAATTTTGTTATTTCACATATCCTCTAGTAGGTAGATATCATAAAGTAAAACACTGGTAACCCCACAACAGTCCATGTCAGCAGAAA
>PVKC010047548.1:0-11041 GCA_004027635.1 Crocidura indochinensis | reverse complement strand
CATTCCTACTGGGATGTCGGTACTGAGGAATTTTTAGGTGCTGCATAGCCGTGTATGTGGCTGCACACTCAGAAGCTCCAGAATTTGTGGAGAAGAGCCATAGAGGTTACCTGGAGGCATCTGTGTGATATGGATGTAGCTGCCGAGACTTCCAGTATAGAGAGACAAAAAAGCCAACCTCTCATTTTGAGATTATGTAATTTAGTAGATGTAATAGTGCTGTTATTTTTCTCATATATTGATTAGATTCTTATTGAGATTTAATCTGTTATCTTGAATAACTATTTTCTCATATGTTAGATCTACGAAGACTATTTTCAGACATTAAATTTTAGTGCTTTATCAGTTTTTACCAATTATTTGTCTGGGTGTACTACTCTGTCATTCAGAAATCAGTTTTATTCATTTGTTAAATTATTGATTTTGGGGACACACACAGGGATTCTCAGTGGTTACTCCTGGATCTGCACTCAGGACTCACTGATGGCATACTTGGGGTGGGGGTCATATTAACTGCATGCAAGGCAAATGCCCTATTTGCTAAATTATTTCTTTAGTCCCCTTAGTTTCATTCTTTCTAACTGTTATACTCAGTTTTATGATATTAAGTAAATATACTAAAACTTGATATGCTTTAATCACAAGTATTTCATTTTCTTTATTTTGAACATTATGAAATATATGTTTACTAAAATAAATAGTATAGAATTATTTTAGGGTATATATTACATATGTCTATACTAGTTATATGTACATCCTAAGTTTCATAGGATAATGCTAAATTACCACATTATAAATGAGAATTCTGAAAAATTACTAATTTTTCCAACATTGGCATTGTTAACACTATAAATTTTTATCAATATGATCAATGTTAGTTTAAACTAATTACTAAATGCCAATGTAGTTAAACATTTGTCTACATGTCTAATTTAATTAATATTTTGTTTCTGTTTTTACACAAAGCACATATATTTTCTTTATATTCCAGTAGGATATGCATTTATTCATTTAAAGGTCAGCCTATGTATTCTGTGCAACAAGTATTTATTAGATACTTTGTCATATTACAATAGTATCCATTTTTAACTTGCCCTTGTTTTCTTTAGCAAGTTAGTAACCAAATACATCTTAATTTAAGTTTATTTTTAATTAGCAACATTTTTCTTTGTGTGTTCTGTTGTAGAACTTTTTATAAGAAATCATTCCCAACACCAAGATACAAATATATACTCATATATATGATTCTATAGTATCTTTTAAATTTTGGCCTTTGTATCAAATTTAGTCATCCTGGTTAAAAATTTGGACATCAAATAATGTACTAGGAAACTCCAAAACTACATGATGACCGCCAACTCTTCTCAGGAAGTCTGGTCCTGGCTGAAAACACCTGGGCCTTATCAGAATGGATAAGGGTAGATTCCCCTTTCTGCATGAAGACAAGCAGCCAACAGGCACACCAGCACTTTCTGACAGAAACAGCCCAGCTCCATAAATAAACTCAAATAATATGAACATCTAAACATTCTCAGGTAGAACCAGACTACAAGTTGAAAACTCTGGGGTATTCTCTGAATGGGGGCAGGCCAAGCCTCCCCTTAACTCCTCCCCAGACATACACTACCACTGGAAAACCTAACAACCTTCTCCCACATCTGCCATCTTCCTGGCAAAATAGCTACCTAGTTCCTCTACTCTAAATGAAAATGGTGACTCTACCCAGGTTGTCTAATTCAGACCAACTCCATAACTGAACATCAGAACTAACCATACCCTAGTAAATCTTTAGACAATGACTTTAGTAACACCATTGAGAGATGTAAAAATTATTTCAATTTATCCTTATTGATCTAATATTGATAAATCTAAGTGTTACCTTTGCATTATAAAAATATATAAAGTAGGGGACCGGGCAGTGGCGCTGGAGGTAAGGTGACTGCCTTGCCTGCAATAGCCTAGGACAGGCCACGGTTAGATCCCCCGGTTTCCCATATGGTCCCAAAAGCCAGGAATGATTTCTGAGCGCATACCCAGGAGTAACCCCTGAGCGTCACTGAGTGTGGCCCAAAAACCAAACCAAACCAAAACAAAACAAAACAAAAAATATATAAAGTAAAAATTTGTGTGTCTTCAAGGGCACAACCTAGGGTGGCAGATGGGAAACAGAGGACACTGGTAGAAGGAAGAGGACACTGGTGGTGGGATTAGTGTTTGAATATTTAATTCTTGGAATAAATGTACTATGTACAACTTGATAAATTATGATGTTATAATAAAAATTTGAAATTGTAAAAATGAAATGATGTCTTAGACATTCAGATTTTGCTAGTTCTGTGTTTAAATATGTGGGCCACCAACTTGCCCAGTGTAATTTATTGAAAAATATAATTTTACCATTTATCTATAATATTAGTTTTGACATTCACTGTTATGCTGCACATATGCTGAGATTTATTTCTTTATTGCAAATAATTTATCTATATGCCTATGTTTGAAAAAATATGATGCTGTATATATTCCAATGATTTTATAATAAAAGTATTGCAAACCTGGTAGGACAAATTTCTTCTATGTTGCTGTTGGTAGGAAAAATTTATATGCCAAGTTTTTCATAATTGTTTGGTTTCTGTCATGAAAATGTTAATGAGTGAGAGAAGTAGAATGCCTGCCTGTCTCAAATAAGGAAGTGGGTGGGGTACAAGGGAGTTGGGGGTGGGAAGGCTACACTGGTGAAGGGAGGGGTGTTCTTTTTATTACTGAAACCCAACTACAAACTCGTTTGTAATCATGGTGCTTAAATAAAGACATGATTTTAAAAATGGTTTATTTTGAATTCATGAACTAAGTAATAATGATTTATTTTTTAAAAATTTAAGTATAGCTTATTAGCTTTTAAAATGCTTGTTTTTCTTAAATTTTCTTAAATATAAAATTTAGCCCATTTTTAAGTTTATGCAGTAATACATTTATAAATTATCTACAAACTTTGCTAAATTCCCTCATTGAGTTCTACTAATGTCTCTATTTTACTTTCCCAGATTTAATCATGATTTTATTTACATTTCTTTGCATTTTATGCATCTTTCCACTTTCTCATTGTCCTTATGTTGACTAAACATTATAGTAATCTCTCTCCCTTTCTTCTTTCCTTTCCTATTGTTTTCTTTACTTTTTTCTTTTTGTTTTCAAAACTGAATATTGAATCTAGTCCTCCAAATACAAGTTTCACTCTATCATCGAGCTATATTTCTATTCTTTACATTATTGGAAGGAATGTTCTCTTTCTGCAGTAACATTGACTTATTACAATATATGAGATTCAAGTATTCAGTTTTATAAATCAATATCTATATATATTGCATTATGCTTGATGCCTAAAGTCCTATTTTCATCTATCACTATAGAATTAACTCCTTTTCCTCATTTTCACCGTCCATTCTCATAACTGCTATTTTATTCCTAAAGTACAGACTTAATTTCTTTTGTTTGTGTTTTAACATCACACAAATTAGTAAAATCATATGCTATTTGTCTTTCACCTTCTGCCTCATTCCAGTTAATATAATACTGTAGAGAGGCATATTTGTTATTATAGAAGCAAGGTTTCATCTTATTGTTGTTGTTTTTTTTGTTTGTTTGTTTTTGGATCACACCTGGCAGTGCTCAAAGGTTACTCCTGGCTCTATACTCAGAAATTGTTCCTGGCAGGCTCAAGGGACCATATGGGATGCCGGGATTCGAACCACTGACCTTCTGTATGCAAGGCAAATACCCTACCTCCATGCTATCTCTCCAGCCCCAAGGTTTCATCTTTTATATGACTTTCAAAATAGTCCATTGTGCATATGCACACATATTTATTCTTTATTTGCCAATGGACATTTCAGCTATTTCCAGTTTTTAGCTAGTCTGGAAAATATTTATTGTTCCTGATAATAAACAAGAAAGTACATGTAAATAAATATATGTATAAAAGTTAGTGTTCTCATAGTCCTTAAATAAATAATGAGCCTAAATTGTTCATTAGAATTTCCAAAATAATTGTGTGGGAAAACAAAATTTCTGATGCGATTGTTTAAATTAGAGAAACTTTATTGTTATAAAATTAATCATTTTTATTTATTTATATTATTCTTGATTTATTATTTTCAATAGTATATAATTTCAGGAAGTTAATTTTACACATATCTCTCTATTGATAGATCTTTGTGTATCTATAATATTTACTATATCAGTAAACAAATTTTTATCTGAATATCAAAAATTCCAGGGATATCACAGTGATCATGTAATGGGTAGGGCACTTGCCTTGCATGTGACTGATCAGGATTCAACCTTGGCAAAATACATGGTTCTCTGAGTCCATCTAGGATTTATTCCTGAGACCAGAGCCCAGAGTAAATACTATGTACCACTGGATGTGACACATAAACAAAAGCAATTTTTTTCTACCCATTCTTTTCATGTCACTCCACATTCCATCTTGTAATATAAAGAAATTTTAACTAACTCCAGGAATTAGTTTGTTGGTATTTTGATCAATTGCTTGCTTGAGTTATTCAATTCCATATATATTGAAGCCATATGGTAAATGTCTTTCACTTTTTTATGTATTCCACAATGACCTTAAGTTCCATTTCTACTTTGTAACTTTGAAGTATTTATTCAATTTATGTGGAAAATCAGCCCCCTAATAATAATCCCAATGTTGTAATAGTTTTCTGAGTAAAATGGGCAAGAATAGAATACATTAAGAGAAACAAATGTGTGCCCAGGCAAGAATAGGACAATAAATTTTCATGACTTTGGTGTTAGGAATACTAGTCAGTGATATGCAAAAATGTAAACTCAGATCTCTATTGAACACCATGCACAAAGGTCAAATAAAAATAGATTAAAGACCTGGATATCAGACATGAAACCTTAAGGTACAGAGTGGAAAATGTAGGCAAAACACTCCATTGAAGCCAAAGGCATGAAACACCACTGGCCAAGCAATTTAAACCAAAGATAAACAAATGGAACTATGTTAAATTAAGAAGATACTGCAAATTAAATGAAACATTGACTAGGATACATAGACTATGCATGAATGGGAGAAACTATTCATCCAGTATCCATCAGATAAAAGGTTAATAGCTAATATATACAAGGCATTGTATATCTAGAAATAAAACATCTAGCCCCATTCAAAAATGGGGAGAATAAATAAATATTTCTTCAGAGAAAATATATTCCTCAGAAATACAATATCCAAATTGTTCAAGGAAAAATAATTCACTAATCATTAGGGAGAGGCAAATCAAAACAGCAATGAGATATCTCACACCACAGAGATTGGTACACATTCAAAGAACAAGAATAATCAGTGCTGGTGCGATGTGGAAATAAAAAGACACTCATTCACTGCTGGTGGAAATGCTGACTGGTCCAGTCTTTTTGGAAAAAAACCTGGACGTTACTCAAAAAAACAGAAATGAGGGCTGGAGTGATAGTGTAGTGGTAGGGCGTTTGCCTTTCGCGCAGCTGATCCAGGACAGACTTCGGTTCAATCCCCAGTGTCTCATATGTTCCTCCAAGCCAGGAGTGAGTTCTGAGCGCATAGCCAGGGAGTAACCCCTGAGAGTCACGGAGTATGGCCCCAAAACCAAAAACCAACCAACAAACAAACATACAAAAGAAAACAGAAATGAGCTTCCATATGAATAGCAATTCCATTCCGAAGTATATACCTTAGGAACCATAAAACACCATGCAGGGGGCCGGGAAGGTGGTGGCCCATATGGTCCCCCCCAAGCCAGGAGCGATTTCTGAGCACTTAGCCAGGAGTAACCCCTGAGCGTCAAAAGGGTGTGGCCCAAAAACAAAAAACAAAACAAACAAGCAAACAAAAAAATACCATGCAAAAAAGCCCTCTGCATTCATGTTCATAGCAGCACTATTTATAATAGCCAGAATCTGGAAACAACACTCATGCCCAATAACTGATGAGTGTTACATCTACATAATAGGATACTATGCAGCTGTTAGGAGAAATGAAGTCATGAAATTTTCTTATACATGATAGATATGGGGAATATTATGATGAATGAAATTAGTCAGAGGGAGAGAGGCATAAAATAATTTCACTTATTTGTGAAATAAAAAAGTATGATAATAAAATCCAGAGACAATAGAGATGAGAGCCAGGAGGACCAATCTATGATAGGATGCTTGCCACAAATAGCATGTGAATGCAGTTAGGGCAGAGAAGGGGCCACTATGACAATGACAGTTGGAACTGATCACTCTAGACAAGAATTAGATGCTGAATAGAGATAAAGTAATATGCACTCTACCCCTTCATTATCAATAGTGCAAACCAGTGGCTAAGAAACCTCAGGTGCATTGATGGTATTAAAAAGGTCAGAACTAAATATACAAGGCAAAGTCAACAGCAATGAAATCATGAGACCCAAACTTCAACAATAAAAACTTATTTTTTGGGGGGGCCACACCCGGTGACACTCAGGGGTTACTCGTGGCTATTAGCTCAGAAGTCGCTCCTGGCAGGCACGGGGGACCATATGGGGAACCGGGGGATCGAACCGTGGTCCGTCCTAGGTTAGCTCAGGCAAGGCAGGCACCTTACCTCCAGTGCCACCGTCTGACCCCCAACAATCAAAACTTAAAATGGACCTGTTATGGTCGAAGGCTAGGGACACCGCTGGTGACATGGGATGCAATCTGTGAACATTGGTGGAAGGAGGTCAACACTGGTAGTGGGATTGATCCTGAAACACGCTATGTATGAATCCTAATTATAGAAAACTTTTTAAATGACAGTGGCTAAAATAAAATATTTAAAATACATACAATAATGCAAACCACAGTATCTAAAAGTGAAAAAGAGGGGAGAGAGAGAGAAAGAGTAAAATCCCTGCCCAAGAGGCAGGCAGGGAGTAGAGGGATGGAAACTGGGGATAGATGGCAAGAAATGTTTGTGGTGAAGAATGACACACATTTTAAGCCTGAAATACAACCATAAACAATTTTGTAACCAACCATAATGTTTAAATAAAAGGAAAAAGAAGAAATCATTATAACTTTAATGTAAAGGTGCTTTCTGGTTGTTACCACCATCTGGTACACAGTTAAGTAAATATTGCAGTCTTTTCTTTTAATGTATCTGCTAATTCTTGGTGTACTGCTATTGCTCTAATGTACTAATTATTAGAAACAATAACACGCATGTGTGGAACTAAAATGGTGTGCAAAAATTGTGTTCACCAATGACCTGTTTTTCTTCTTCTTTGGAACTGCCAGTTCTCCATTTCTATCACATTTGGGCATTTCCTAAATTTTTTGTTAAAGTTTCCTTATGCCCCACCTATAAGAAAGATCATTCTGTATTGACTTATCTCCTTTTGTCTAACTTTACTCAACATGATACTCTTTGCGTCCATCCACAGAGCAGCAAATTGCATAGTTTTGCATTTACTTATAGATAAGTATTCTATTGTGTAAATTTACTATAGTTTCTTTACCCCTGAATCTGTTTCTAGACATTTGGGTTGCTTCCATATTTTGATATTATGAATAATTTTGGAATGAATAGAAAAGCACCAACAAGCTTGTGGCCCCTTCCAACAGATGCCAAGAAATAAAAATGTTGGGTAAATTAGTAGGCTTTTTGAGAAATATCCCTGTTGTTTCCCAAAAGGGACTGAACCAGTTAACAGTCCATCAGCAGAGAATGGGGGTTTCTTTTTCCCCATATCCTTATCTAAACTGATAGTTTTTTTTCTTTGTGATGTGTATCAATTTCATTGGTATGAAGTGATACCTCACTATTTAGATTTGCATTGCTCTAATAATAATAATAGATGCAGAGTATAGCTTCATATACATCTTGACCATCTGTATGTCTTCATTAAGGATTCATTTCTTCACATATTTGTATGGGTAATTAATGATATTTCTGCTTAAGTTTTACTGAAGCTTTATATACCTTGAAAATTAACCCTTTGTCAGATGACTGACGAAAGTTGGGAAAATATTTTCTCCTAATCTGTGGGAAGTCTTTGTATTTGGTTTATTGTTGGCTTTCTTTTTTCTTTAATAAAATTTTAATTGAATCACCATAACATGCAGTTACTAAGTTTTCATCATTGAGTTTCAGTCATACAATTCTTCTGTATTTGGATATTTTGAGGAGCAATTCTAACTGGGATTTTTTCCCCTTCTCTTGTCTGTTTCATTGCTTGCACCATAAAGAGTTTATCTGGCCACCTACAAAATGTCATTTAGGTTGATTCCATGATTTTTTATCCTATGGTGAATAACATAGCTAAAAATATCGACAAGCAGAAGGTGCGGGGGTGGAGGTGTGAATGGAAGTGCGGGACCTGTTTGCAGCCGGTCCCAACTGCTGGAAAGCACGCAGGCCAGGCGGGGTGAGTGAGTGGAGGCAGGGGACCTGTTTGCAGCCGGTTCCAAGTGCTGGAAGGCTCGGGGGAGGAGGTATGAGTGGAGGTGCGGGACCTGTTTACATCCAGTCCCGAGTGCTGGAAGGCGTGCAGGCGGGCCATAATCCAGAGAAGACACCCAAGACACAGGTGACAAAAGAGGGCTAAAATTGGAAGGCACTACCACATCAATAAATGCAAAGAAATATGGGTAAACTAAAGAGGAACCTAACTTCTGGAGATACAGAGAGAAACCCTAGCAAATTTCCAAGCCCACGAAAATGCACAGATCCATTGGAAGAAAATATAAAAGCAGCCATGAGAAAGGAAATGGAAGCCATTATAAAGGAATTGAAAGAGAAGCTAGCCACCGAGAACAAGAACTCCATGAAGGAACAAATCATCCAAATTAAAGAAGAACTGTCAAAGAATATGAAAGATAGCATACAAAAGGAAGTAAACGAGTTAAAAGAAACCATAACGAGCCAAATGAGCAGGATCGCAGAGATGGAGAAGCACATTGAACAACTCGAACAGAAACTGCAAACAAAAAACGACCAAGAAACCAGCAAGGAAATTAAGGCAAAGCACTGGAAGGAAAAGTCCAGTATCTAATGAACAAAGACAAAAGAAATAACCTAAGAATTGTAGGTATACCAGAAGGGGAGGAAGTAGGGAAAGGGGAAGAGCAAGTAGCCAGGGAAATAATAACAGAAAACTTTCCCACCCTCTGGAAAGATGATTCAGTGCAAATCCAGGAGGTGAAGAGAGTCCCTAATAAAATAGACCCTAATAAACCAACACCAAGACATATAGTAGTCCAAATGGCAAAAAATAAGAGAGAGATGATCTCCTTAAAGCAGTAAGAGAGAAAAAAACCCTCAAATACAAAGGAAGGGATATAAGAATCAAACCAGATCTCCCGTTTGAAATAATTCAAGCAAGAAGAGAGTGGAATGACATATTTAAACGCCTGAATGAAAGAAATTTCCAACCTAGGGTCCAACATCCAGCAAAACTCTCATTCATCTGGGAAGACAGACTAAAAACATTCTCAAGCATAAACGAACTTACATTATTTGCGCAAACAAAACCGACCCTAGACAACCTACTCAGAGACGTATTACACAATCCAAACCCCCAATTGTAACAACAACCACCCTAAAGAACAAAACTGTACAACAGTCCTTTCTGTCAATAATCTCCCTAAATGTTAACAGACTAAATTCTCCCATTAAGAGACACTTAGTAGAAAACTGGATTAGAAAACATAAACCAGACTTCTGTTGCCTGCAAGAAAACACCTACAACTACAGGACAAGCACAGGCTTAGAATAAAAGGATGGAAATTAATTATTCAGGCTAATAGAAAACAAAAAAGAGCAGGGACAGCCATTCTCATATCAGACCAAATTCCATTCAACCTCAAAAAAGCGGTCAGGGACAAAGAGGGACTCTACTTACTGATCAGGGGAACACTAGATCAAGAAGTACTAACCCTGGTCAATATATATGCACCTAATGTAGAGCCAGCAAAATATTTGAGGCAACTGCTTGCAAACCTGGAGCAACACATGAAGGGAAATGTGATAATTGTAGGAGATCTAAATACTCCACTATCACCACTGGACAGATCCACCAAACAGAAAATCAGCAAAGACATAAGAGCCCTAAATGAAAAATTAGAAGATCTAGGGCTAATAGACTCTTATAGGACCCTCCATCCCCAGAAAACAGAATACACATTCTTCTCAAGCCCACATGGAACCTTCTCCAGAATAGACTATATCCTAGGATACAAATCTAACCTATATAAGATCACACATGTAAGGATCATTAGAAGCACCCTATCAGATCACTATACAACAGAGGTCAACATTGACTACAAGAAGAAGCAATGGAGAAAAACTAATTCCTGGAGATTAAACAATATGCTGCTCAGCAACTGCTGGATCAGAGAGCAAATCAAGGAAGAGATAAAAAAGATTCCTTGAGACAAATGATAATGAAGAGACAACCTGTCAAAATCTGTGGGACACAGCAAAAGCAGTAATTAGGGGGAAACTCACAGCAATACAGGTCTATATCAAGAAACAGGAAAATGATAAAACCAACGGTTTAAAGGATCACCTCAAGGAATTAGAACAACAGCAGCAAAGAAATCCAACCACAACCAGAAGGCAAGTAATAATAAAAACCAGAGCAGAAATAAACAACATAGAAACTAAGAAAACAATACAAAAAATCAATGAGACCAGGAGTTGGTTTTTTGAAAAAAATAAACGAGATAGACAACCATTGGCAAAACTCGCTAAAAAAAAGAGTGAAAACACCCAAATCAGTAGGATCACAAATGAAAGGGGAGAGATTACAACAGAACCCCAAGAAATACAACATATCATGAGATCATATTATGAACAACTATACTCAGTTAGGTTAGAGAACCCAGTAGAAATCGACAGATTCCTGGAAAAATACCATCTTCCAAGACTGGAAAAGGAAGACCTAGAGAGCCTAAACAGACCAATCACTTCAGAGGAAATTGAAGAGGTAATTAAGAAACTCCCTAAGAACAAAAGTCCAGGTCCAGA
>PVKC010047547.1:0-11043 GCA_004027635.1 Crocidura indochinensis | reverse complement strand
CCCGGCAGTGCTCAGGGGTTACTCCTGGCTCCATGTTCAGAAATTGCTCCTGGCAGGCACGGGGGACCATATGGGGCACCGGGATTCGAACTGATGAACTTTTGCATGAAAGGCAAATGCCTTACCTCCATGCTATCTCCTGGGCCCCAATAATAATTTCTTAAGTGAATTATCAGTTGTTAAATATTTCTAAGTAATAATGATTGTATGTTTTGTAAATGATACCATTAAAAGAATTTATACATGGGGCCGGGTGGTGGCGCTGGAGGTAAGGTGCCTGCCTTAGGACGGACCGGACCGCGGTTCGATCCCCCGGTTCCCATATGGTCCCCCGTGCCTGCCAGGAGCAACTTCTGAGCGCATAGCCAGGAGTAACCCCTGAGCGTCACTGGGTGTGGCCCAAAAACCAAAAAAAAAAAAAAAAAAATTTATACAATGGCCTGCTAAATGATAACAGACCTCTTATTGCCATATAGGGTTGTTTTGTTTGACTTTTGACATTCATATGTTCCTATTAAATATTAACAATAACCCTATTTGGGTATGTTTGGTCTTGATTTAAAGAATCTAAGATAATAATTTATGTCTGAGGAATCTTTTCTCAATGTATCACTGTATCTTAAGTTAGAAAATTCAAAGTAATATGACTTCGTTCTTGTTTTGATAGGATATCATGACAATCATATCGTAATTCGGTGGTTCTGGGCTGCAGTGGAAAGATTCAACAATGAACAACGACTGAGGTTATTACAGGTAAGAAGCCATTTGTTAATCACTTTTCATGCATTAATATAATCATGCTGAAATTGCATAGTCTTAGTAATTGCCTAGCAATATCAGTAAACATATCCCATGTTTAGGTTCTGTGATTTCATTACTATTCAGAACTTCCCCAAGAAAGACAGCCTATCATTTGGAGTTCTGAAGAAATGTCAGCTCCTGTCCTAGGATCCAGAGAATATCATCTGTCTTTAGGGCAGTCTGGCTCCTCAGCCTAGACCTCAGGACACTCTGCAGGCTTAACTCATAGAAAACTCAGAAAGAAATGAACCAGTTCTCAGATAAACAATTCTTTCTTTTTGTCCACAAACATTCGACATTCCACAAAATTCAATATAACCTGGATATTCAAAAACTGAAAAATATGCTCATTTTCTCATGTTTCTAGAGAATTACTACTGGTTGAAAATTGGTTGAAGCTAAAATATGTATCTAGTCATGTTAAAGCTAAAATACTTAGAGCTTGAGTTTTAGACCCTTTGATCAAAGATCTGATCTCCAAAGGTGCAGGCCCAAGGATGACTGAAATTAATTAATACTTTTATTCAACAATAATGTGGAAAACTAGTTGAAACTCTGAACTAGCAGAGTTTCTGAACTAGCAGCACAGAGTGCTTTATTGCCTACAACCTTTCTATGCCCCTTTCCCTTCAATAATGAGTGATCCGCCAATAGGAAGCTCTTCTGGGTTATGGTCATAACTCATGCTCTGGTTGCTTAAAGCCTGTAGAATGTTATCCTGAGACTCCTCCCTATTGAGCCATAGTTGCTCTTCCCCAAGGGTTTTCCTGGGAATGTTTTGGGTCTTTGCTGCTGCCTGAGGATTTCTGTCTTCACCATCTCCCATTTTCTTGGCTTGTTAGTTTGTTACGGGCACATCCAGCATTCCTTATGAAGGATTTGCTTCTCTTCGAGGGAGTAATGGCCCTAGAAGATTCTGCGTGGAGAAGTGGGGAAAGATCACTGCTCTTCCAAGGTAAAAGAATAAATAAAATAAAATAAAACAAAATAAAATACAATACAGTACTTGGTCTGGGCAATAGCCCAGCAGGTAGGGTGCTTGCCCTGCACACGACTGACCTGGATTAGATTTGTGGCATTCCTGTCATGAGTGATTTCTGTGTTCTGGCAAAACCAAGAGTAAACACAGAGAATGTGCTCTCCCCCCAAAATAAATTTTACTATCAATGTGATTTCTAGGAGAGACCTCCATCATATGTATACTTGAAATACATTTTATGGTAAAATTTGAGACAGTGAAATAAATTTATCTATTTATTTTTCTGTATAAAGGGTAAATGGATCTTCCTGCTCAAATTGAAAACATACCCATATATATCAATATATAAAAGAGGATCAAACAAAACATTTCTTTGCTTCAGTAAAATAAGATTAATCATTTTGCTTATAGCTACTCAGATGAGTAGCTTCAATGTATATGTTCATGGAAGTTCTAGTTTTAAAATTTCATATTAATAACTATATAGAATCCTTCACAAAATACAAATGACCATAGTATTTTCTAAAAAAAAGTGTAAGATCATGTGAATGTACTTTATACTGCTTTATCTTATATTATCTGGGCTTTAATTCCATGAGGAGTCTTTCTGTGTTTTATTCTCACTCAATAAAATGAAAGTTTCCTAACTTTATTGCTGCATTTAATAAATATGAGACTGATAAATTTACTTATGAGTAAATATATCATAGAATTGAATGGAGATTGTTGTCACTAGAGGAAAAAAGGAGGAAGCAAATGAATAAGAGGAAATTAAAATGAATTAGTTTTAGAACACCTTTTGTCCAGTTATCAGTAACTATACAGAAAACTATAATTGGAGGTAAAATGTTTCTGATTTTTTGTTAATAGACTGTAATCTGAGCACTGCCTCCAAATATGAAAGTTCTGGGCAACTTTATGGAATGGAACCTAAATATAATATGCATTTTGGAGAAGTCAAAAGATGCTCTTTCCAAGTGGTATAAGACCCCCTTTTAAGATGTCTTCCTGAAAGGAAGAATAAGTGATTATGAGAAACCTGTTATCAAAGATTCTTATCTTACCATCTTTCAGACACTCATTCTTAACATTTGAGAACATAAAAGGGATAGCTCTGAAAATTCAGATATAGGGAGCAACGCATAAATGCCAGCACAGGGCTGACCTGACCCTCCTCAGGCACCGTAAAGCCTTCTCATTTTGAATGGGAACACAGAATCTAAACACTTCAGTATTACTTGTGAACTTGATGTTCCCAAATTGGGAAGAAAAAGTCTTTAAATTCATGAATTACTGAAGAACTGGTCAACTTTATTTTTGCTTACACTATGTGCTTTTTCTTCTTAAATATGTATTTATTTCTCAAAAGCAGATCTACATTATATCAATATTATATGAGCACATTAAGGGTGGCAGGAAAGGAAAAGTTAATTGAGTCACCAATTCTCTTTTTGTAAAGCCACTCAAACTGAGAGAAATCATATGCAGTAACATATACATCTGTCATTCCTATCAACTGCAGTGAGCAGAGAAAGGCAAGGTGTTCTATATACAAACTTTCACCTCAGAAACAGTAGGTTCTCTCCCAATGCTGTGGCTTCTCTGAGAATTTACTTCATGTTTTCAAAATATGTTTCCTTATCTGCTGTGGAAAGGTTTGCAATTCTGAACATTGCACACAGTCAATTAGTTGTGTAAAACCTTGACTATTGAACCTGGTCCTGTGTACAGGCATTTAGTTAGTGGTGGCTGTCATTGTGATTCTTACCCTCCTCAGGAATATGGACCAGGCTGCAGCCTCTTGAAAAGACCACAGTGTAGGAAGTAAAAGATCTGGCTCCAGGCCCACCTCTGCTACCAACCTATTTATGGAGGCTTAAACAACACTTGATCTCTGAACCATGATTTCCTCAACTGTAACTAGTAACTTCATGATGGAAATGGGCTTGTTAAGATTAATAGAGTAAGAAAACAATTGGTTACTGAATTGACTGGAGATTTTGGGGGCTCAGTCAATTCATTTTTCACTTCCTCTGGGAACTCCAGGAAGATCATGTGCTAACTTATAATAAATAATCATATTCTTCACTATTGTTACATACACAGGGTTGGGCAATAGGCACTGTTTTTGTTCTGTTTTGTTTTGTTTTCTCTTTCTTCTTTATGACTTAAGGCTGGTTTACAGACTTTGTTTCGTATTAAATTTATTTAAAGTTATAATTTATCTAAAATATAGAGCCTCATAAAAAGAGAAGCTATGAAGGGAAGATTTTTTTTTTTTTTTTTTTTTTTGGTTTTTGGGCCACACCCAGTGACGCTCAGGGGTTACTCCTGGCTATGCGCTCAGAAGTTGCTCCTGGCAGGCACGGGGGACCATATGGGAACCGGGGGATCGAACCGCGGTCCGATCCGTCCTAAGGCAGGCACCTTACCTCCAGCGCCACCGCCCGGCCCCGAAGGGAAGATTTTTGAAACACCAGGCAAGTACCCTATTTTCATACCCTTTCTATAACAAGCCCTATGTTTTTGGACTATGTTTTTAGCCATTCTACTTCATAGTTGGTCAATTTTTATAAGCCAACAGAAAAGGAATAAGTGAAGATCAAAGCTTGTGATACACTAGTCAGTGATCCTGAACTTAGAGCCTATGTTTGTAAAATAAAAATAATAATGCTATCATCATAGTATTTTTTACAAGTAAGTGGGATAATGTATATGAAACTTTTAGGCAAAATACATTTGCTTTGTTCTTTTTATTGTTCTACCCTGAAACTTTTGTACATTACCACATGACTGTAACTATTCAAAGGAACCCCCACCAAAAATTTATACTTAGAAGGAAAAACAAATAAGAGAACTTCAGAGTATGACCATGCAGTTTTATCACAAGTGATTTCTTAAGTGATCGAACTGTCAACACCCTTTATGAAATTTGCGTTACTTAGACATTAAAAAAATCAGTTTGTCTCTGCTCTATGAAGATTATATTTTCTATTACCAACACTTTTTTTTTGGCTCAGCCATCAGAGTAAATGCCCTGAAGCCATTCTTCCTGTTATTTCCTGATAGGTTTAAGCTCCAGAACTGGAGGTCTGGCCTGTCTCAAACTGATCAGCCTCAATGTACTGCTTTGTCTTTGTCTTGCATCAGATATTTAGTATTTCAAATGGGACTTGTGTGCACTGGAGTTAAAATGGATAGATGTCTGCCTTTCTTTGGTCTCCCAAGCAATGGTCTGTATATATTCAGGGACCCCACCTATGATTTTCAGACAAATGAGTCCTCAGTTAAGTACATGGGCCTGAAGATGCAATACTGTAAGGCTCTGAAGTGCTAAGGACACTCAGGCCACCCTGCAGTGCTATTCAGGGGTCCATATGGAACCTGGAATTGCTACCCTGGCCCTGCTGTCTCAAAGCATTGTCTAGGAAGATATATCCTATATACCCTTTGGAAGTGGCTCTAAAGCATGAGGATAAGCAGTCCTGAAAATTGGAAGGTATCTTTATTGTTTCTTATTTCAGATAGTTGAAAGCCTTTCGACCTTTCCAGCGAGCAAATATGTTTTCTCAGATTTCCCAGCAATGAAGAGTATGACTCACAGTATGGGCCAGGATGTATATTAAAGTGTAGATGGTTCTCTCTGAAGCCAGCACCAAAGGAATTCACAGCTCTTTTAGCTCTCTTGTGGTATTAGTAGTTAAGACCCAAGTAATACATGATGTTGGAGGTGGCCTTTATGGAGGCTTAGAGCCTGGGCATTTCACTGCACTCCCTCAGTGATTGGCAGTCAGCTGTGTTCTGCTTCTTTCTGGACTCCCTTTTCTTTGGTCATCTGAGTCTGTCAGAGAAGAAATTCACTTTAAAGCAATTGCTCTGAAACATTGACTGTCATCTCACTAGCCTGGAATGGTACAGAGTGGATTCTCTCTCCCAGATTTGAAGAGAGTTTCTCTGCATTCCTCTGAGGTTCTTGCCAAGGTGGATGATGAGACTGATCTGAGAAGAGCTAGAGGAACTGTAATTGAGGTGGGGGAAATGTTGGTTTTACTGAAGAGGGAAAAATAAGATTTTGAAAATGGCTATGCCTACCCATGATCATGAATGGAACAGTGGCATATATTAATTATGAAATGGGTATCTTAAGACTTTTGTACTGTCTAGAATCTTCCTTTTAATCTATTATACTTAGGTAGTATAGTTCCAATGGTGTTAACATTTTATGGTCTTGGTGTGTACAGCTATTTCACCTTGTTTTTTTAATATATCTTTATTTAAGCACCTTGATTACATACATGATTGTAGTTGAGTTTCATTCATATAAAGAACACCCCCAATCAGACATGCAACATTCCCTTACCAATATCCCCCATTTCCAACCTTCCCCCCCACACACACACCCTGCTTGTATTCGAGACAGGCATTCTAATTCTCTCATTCATTAACATTGCAATGATAGTTGTCAGTGACATTATTTCTCTAACTGCATTCACCACTCTTTGTGGTGAACTTCACATCATGAGCTGGTCCTTCCAGCCTTCATTTCTATTGTCTGTGGGCATTGTTAAAATGTTTTTTTTATTTTTCTCAAAACCCATAGATAAGTGAGACTAATCTGTGTCTATCTCTCTCCCTTTGACTTATGTCACTCAGCATAATAGATTGCATGTACATCCATGTATAGGAATGAGACTTTGCCTTCTCTTCTGCCCTCTCTTCTGCCCTTCACCTGGAGTTCCTATTTCTGTATTCCAGTGCTCAGGGAGACATTTGCTTTCAGAGAACTAGAGTTTTTAAAGGCAAAATTACTTTTTATATGTAAGATATTTTGTGTGTGTGTGTGTGTGTGTGTGTGTGTGTGTGTGTGTGTGTGTGTGTGTGAGCAAACAGTGAGTAACAAATCTTCCCAGTAACATTTAAGTACATAGTGACAACGAATGGGAATCATTTCCACCACCAGGGCTGTCCTCCCTCCACCCCTTCTTCCAGCATGTGTCCCAAGGACATTTTATTTTTAAAATGACTTTTGTCTTATAAAATTTTTCCCACAGAAAGTCAGAATGATAGGGGCCGGAGAGATACATGTATACATGGAGGTAAGGCGTTTGTCTTTTATGCAGAAGGTTATTGGTTCAAATCCCAGCATCCCAGATGGTCCAACAAGCCTGCCAGGAATTATTTTTGAGTAGTGTGGAGTCAGGAGTAACACCTGCGCACTGCCAGATGTGACACCCCCCCCAAAAAAAAAGAAAAGAAAAAAGAAAGCCAGAATTATAGAGGTCTATGCATTAAAAAATAAAACTATGGGGGCCCGGGAGATAGCATGGAGGTAAGGTGTTTGCCTTTCATGCAAAAGGTTATCAGTTCGAATCCCGGTGCCCCATATGGTCCCCCGTGCCTGCCAGGAGCAATTTCTGAGCATGGAGCCAGGAGTAACCCCTGAGCACTGTTGGGTGTGACCCAAAAACCAAAAATAAATAAATAAATAAATAAAACTATGAGTAGGTCGAAATTGATTCAGTGGTAGAGCTTATTCCTCTCATATGTGAGACCCTGAGTCTGATCCCTAACATCACAAAAATGTTTTATATTAATTTAAAACATAAAAATTAAATTAATCAGGGTCGGAGCTATAGCACAGTGGTAGGGCATTTGCCCTGCACTTGGCTGACCCAGGACGAACCTTGGTTCTATCCCATATGGTCCCCCAAGCCAGGAGCAATTTCTAAGTGCATAGCCAGGAGTAACTCCTAAGCATCACCGGGTATTGCCCAAAAACCAAACTAAATAAATGTAGTATATTACACATATTATTCAGAAGCTGCATTTTTGTATATCAAATTTCATTGATCATGAAAATTTCTGTTATAAATATAGCTCTACAATATCAATATCAATAATTTAGTATTTCATCTTTTAGTACAGAATGTATAGTATACAGTGCCTTTTCCTTTCTGATTGCCTTGGGGCCTTCCTCTTTGGTCTCTCCAATTATCCAGAAACTTATCTTCAGCTGAGGTGACTTTGTTTTGAGAGCCAATTGACAGAAGGTTCTCATCTACTAACTAGTCTAATTTATAGTTCAATCTATGGAACAGGCCTTCCTCAACTTTTTTCTCCTCTTCATCCCACTCAGTTCTCACCAAATACCAGTAGTATTTAAAATTTTGACTTTACCACTGAATCAGCATGTGCTAATAAAAATTGGTCAGTAATGACTGGAATTATGGCCTTATTAAAAATTCCTTAATTTTATTATGCCTTTTGAATTGCTCCTTTACTTTGGGAAGTAGATAAAATTACCATAAAAACCCAATGTGTCTAAAAAGAGACTCCACTAATTAATGTATAATGTGCAACACTTGAAAGAATATGTGATTTACTTTTTAATAGAATGAAACGAAGTTTAATTGCCCCTTACAGCATTGACTGGAATAGTCCAAGTCAAATCACTAATGGTCCTTGAGAAGTGCCCCACAGGTGAAAGAGCACATTTGTGAGTGACAGACTCTAACTATTATAGAGTGACTATCCACCTTCATTTGGCCTCAAGAGTGCAAACTAATTTGAGGCCCATTTCTTTCCCATTGTTCTAATTTATTCCACTAGCACCTCTCTGCATTCTTCCGGTTAACCTTTGGTACGCCTTGTACAGCTTCTAGGCCATTCAGCTATTACCAACCAGTATAATCTGCCTGAATTTCCTGCTTATACTCTCCAATTAGAATAATCAAAACTCCTTAAAAGGGTAGCTTGGTTAAGCCAATCCTGTCTAACTTCAGCACACACACACACGCTCTCCCCTGACCAACTAAACCACTGGCTTCCTGTTGCTGTTCTTCTGTCAAACCCACTTCCACTTCAAGACTCTGAGACTCTGCTGCTTCTTCATGCAACTAGGATTTTTATTCATCTCTAAGAACTCCATTCAGAAGTGATCCCCTCAGAAATGCCAGTAGGCACCTGCCCCATTACATCTGCTGTTACTACTTATCCATCATGCTAAGTCCTTCTCCCATTTCAATCATGTTAAGTTCTCTATTTGAAATATAAGTTCCCCTGCCCTAGGACATAAGTCTGTGAAAATCCTGATAATTGTGTAAGTACTTCTGAGTCCTGCTATACAATTGGTTATCAACAAATATAGTTAAATAGATTCTTGAATTTGAGGCATGACTGTAGACCACACCAGAAAATATAATGCCCAAATCATACTTGTTTCTATGTATTTTCATCTAAGCAACTGAAATATATACTAGTAATTACATGACTAAGCTGTTTTGAAGAGTAAATGAAATAAACAAGGCACCCCAAATGTATGCTTACTGCATCATTCAATTCATTTTTCTTTATTACTGTTATTTTCAGTATCTACCCTTTAGAGCTGACATGGTTTTTATAATCTTCATGTAGAAAAGAAATACGCTATATTTACACAGGTTTTTTAATATTTTTCCTTGTCTTTAAGATTTCTCATTCTAGAACTGTTTTTACTTAGTTTTCTTTGGTAGGTGTTTGATTTGTTATGTTTTGGAGTAGGCTGTGCTCAGGGTTTACTTCTGGCTCTGCACTTAGTGATCACTCCTGAGAGACTTGGAAGACCATTTGAGGTACCAAGGATAAAAGCCAGGTCAGCTATGTGCAAGGCAAGTATCTTATCTGGTATACTATCTCTCCAATCCAACACACTAATGTTGTTTATTTAGCTCATACCAACTGTATCAAGGGCTACTCCCACCTCAGTGCTTGGAGTGTTATTACTCCTGGTAGTACTCAGGGAACTATGTGATATATTGGGTGCAGGCCCCTTAGTCAGTTGGATTATCTCTGTGGCCCCATATTCTTACATTTTCAAACTATATTCTTTCTCTTCATCTTTTTCCCGGGGCCATCCACAGAGAGAGAAGTTATTTACTTAGAATTCATAATTAAAAGAATGTCTCCTACTAGTTACCCAGGAATTTTCATGAGTTGCAGGAATTCCCACAACATATAGTGTGGCAACATTCCACATTATATGTATAAATATATATGCTTTTTTGATTAAAGTGACCTAATAAGATTGCAGAACAGAACATTTAATACTTAACCATGTGTTTACTCTATTCAGACCCTAGTAGAAAATATAAATTGTCTTTGTTTATATGGACTTTAAAGTACAGAGAAGGAAAGAATATTCAAATGTACAAACAAGAAACATTAACTGCCTTATGGTACATGACAGATTCCCTACCATTGAATCACATTCAGTGAACACCTGGTGATGGTCAGCAGTGTGCTACCACAATTACACAAGTTATTTGTGACCTAGTCTTATTCAGGAATTCTTGCTCTAAGTCTCATGGTCTATGAAGGCATTCATAGAGAACTATTCATTAGAAAACTATAAAGATTGTTCTACCTTCATTTATATAGGTGAAGAAAATCATCACTGATTCCTTACATTAATTTTTGTCGCCCTGTGTCATTCTTTTTGTTTGTTTGTTTATTTGTTTTTGGGCCACACCCAGAGGCGCTCAGGAATTACTCCTGGCTCTGCACTCAGAAATCACTCCTGGCAGGCACAGAGGACCATATAGGATGCTGGGATTTGAACCACCGTTGGTCCAGGGTCAGGCACTTGCAAGGCAAATGCCCTACTGCTGTGCTTTCTCCAGCTGCTGCTCTTTGTCATTTTTAACTTTGGATTTTTTGTGCTGATTACCAGCTATCACTTCAGCATCTTTGTCCTACCCATTTTCTCTATTTCATGCTTTGTTTAATAGGTCCTTATTCTTCATTCATGCTCCCTTTCATTTAGGGAGTAAGTGGAAAGGCCTTTGCATGAATATATCCCATTTCTTGAAGTGATCTTGCATTTAGTGATGTCCAATCTTACCTCCTTCCACTTCTCTGATGTTCTTATGGAAAATTGATTCCTAACTTCTGGGCAGTTCTCTGAACCTCCTTCTCATTGACCCAGAATAATCCTATATATATACAGATTCTTCAAGTTTTAGTACAGAAAATGTCTCTATAAAAAAGTCTTTTCTGATTCTCCTGAGTAGACTTGTAATGAATGTGTTATTTATGTAAGGGTCACTAATAGCCCAAATGACTTTTTGAGATTAATTAGACAATACAGCCCTGAGCCCAAGGCCTCTGACTTGAAAAGCGAATTGTAGGTAGACAGGGGCCCGTTGCCCCGGTAAGATCACATAGTACAGAACATTGAAAGCACAATCTTTAGAGGATCTTATTTGCAGGGTTTGTGTGTGTGTGTG
>PVKC010047546.1:0-11045 GCA_004027635.1 Crocidura indochinensis | reverse complement strand
TTTTTTTTTTTTTTTTTTTTTTTTTTTTTTTTTTGGTTTTTGGGTCACACCCGGCAGTGCTCAGGGGTTACTCCTGGCTCCATGCTCAGAAATTGCTCCTGGCAGGCACGGGGGACCATATGGGGCACCAGGATTCGAACCGATGACCTTTTGCATGAAAGGCAAACGCCTTACCTCCATGCTATCTCCCGGGCCCCTCTCAAAGATTCTTTAAAGGTAGGGTTTTTCATCTTTATATGAGATCTTAACTATTTAAAGGTGGGCATTATACCATATTCACATTTTTGTTCGTGGCACTTAGGTGTACCTTGTAGGTTCTCATCAGATGTCTGCTGAATGAGCAGAATTTCCTAATTAAATTAATCCAAAGGATATCTAAATATAGACATATGTACATATTCATGGCTCTTTTGAAATATTTAATATATATGAACTTATCAACTAAATTGAGAGTTATGGAAAATTAGACCCATTCCCTGGTGTAAATCACCACTAAAAGTCAATATAATGAGATCATGTGTGTGGACTCTGAAGGCCAAAGAATATGAGTGCTTAACTGAATCATTCAATTTCTTCAATTTCAATTGTTTCCTGTGTAAGATGAAGCAACTTTATCTGTAAACTTGTGAGATTACTTAAAAAGTGATGAGACATAATATCCATTAAATTATCAATAGAGAAGTTAAATGTACCAAGAGAAATGCTTTATAAAATAATACACACAAGGGGAAAAAGGGAATGTAAATATCAAGAGTGAACAGACTAGTCATCAATATGGGGAGTTTCAATAAAAAGACTTTCGGTCTCCAGGGTAGGCCAAGGTCAGTGACTCAGGAAATTAAATGTGCTGTTGTCCCCTTAATAAATAACCATATGATTTTCAATGTAAATTCTAAAAATATTTGGTATTAATTTTCTTCCCTCAAAATTGAATCAAGTGTAACTGCTAATTCATTTGTCTCCTCCCAAACACAGTGGAAAGAACCCAAGTGAAAGAGTAACAGGAAAGGAGAGTCCTTTATCACATCCTGTGCTGGCTGTTACCAGAGGATGGACACTGAGGCAGTGCATATGTGCTACTTTTGTGGGCCAGGTCTGGCAAATTTAGACTCACAGCATTGCACACATATATGCTTTGTTCCTGTCTTTTTATTCCTCCCTCCTTCAGTTCATTGCTGTTTCTAAACCTAGTTTCTGTGTCATTGTAAATAAAAAATGATTTGCATAGTACATTCATGAAGGACTATATCAAGCAAATCAGGTGTTTATAATTACTTTAGAAAAATGTGACTAAAATTTAAATATTAAATTTAAATTTAATATTTTAATACCCAATGAATATATTTGAAACAGTAAGAATGTACTTGTTTTACACAGTACCTTATTTTTCTGGTTCTAAAATGTAAAATATGTGATAATTAAACAATGATAAGTACTGTGTATTTATTCACTCATCAAATATCAATGACCTCTATATTCTAACTTATTCTGTTGCATATTGCAGAAGTGATGACAGGTAAATATTATTTCTGTAGTGGACCCTATTTATCTACATAGGGAAATCATAGAAACTCATATACACATACATATACACAATTAAATCAATGGAATGCATGCTATAAAGAAAATTTGTAGCATACAACCCTAAATTATATTATACTAAATTATATTATGCTAAACAATACTAGAGCTATATACCCTCAGAGTGAGGATAGTAGGATAGAGAAGGTAAAACGTGAGTTGAGAGATAATACGGTGCTGTTATTAGGGGCATATTTGAAGAATATAAATCCAAAGTCAGAAATCACAATTAAGGCCAAAGTATATAAATCCCTATCATAATGTTGGACATATGGATAATACAGAGCTAAAGTTGGGTCTTGTTTTTACAATGGCAATAGCAGTGAGGAGAAAAAAAGATCAAGCAGAAGCAGGAACAGTTGAAGGTCAAATCCATCAAGAATGCCATCGGGTGGGCAGGAGAGATAATTCATACAGAGTTCATGCTGTGTCCACGCTGGGTTCAGCCCCTGCACCACAGGGATCAATCCCACAACACAACAAAACAAAACACAATGGGTATGCTTCCCAGCACTTTTGTCTTGGAAGCACATATTTTTCTGTAAATAAGAACCTATACGTGCATCAGGAACTTGTTTAACATCCTTCCTCAGTGGTTTAGTTGCAGTAATTTTTACAATTAAATCTTTGCATTTGATTGCTCAGATTAGCTATATTTAAAATATAATTACAGTTACCTTAGTTGGGGGTCTTTCTAGAGCCAGTAAAAGTTGATTTGCAATAACTTTTCCTCATTTATTCAATTAATATTAGTCATGTTCCCATTTAAAGGCAAATACTGTGGATCATACCAAACAATAAGAATCCATACTTCATCTTTGATGAGTTTACAAACTAGTACTATAGGAGATAATAATATAAAATTTAATACACATGAAAAAATTGCAAGGGTAATAAATTCACAAATGCATTTAAGACTAAATAAAAAACAGATTTAGGTTGATATTTTTAAATTTTACATTTTATTTTATCAAGTGAAAAGAGTCATAACAGAAAGGCAAATTATAGATCTGTTGTTGCTAAAAATAAAAATATCAGGCTGGAGCAATAACACACAAGTAGGCATTTGCCCGACACAAAGTCCACCCATTTTCAAGTGCTTTCTGAGTGCAGAACCAGGAGTAACTCCTAAGGGCTTCTAGGTTTTTTCCCCAAACTAAATAAAAATAAAATAACAAAAAACAACATGTATGTATGAATATATGTCCATTTCTTCCCTATTATTATTGATGTATAGAAAGGCCATTGATTTTTGTGTGTTAATTTTGTAACCTGCTACATTGCTATATGAGTTTATTCTAGAAGCTTTTTGGTAGAGTCTTTAGAGTTTTCTAAGTAGAGTATCATGTCATCTGCAAACAGCAAGAGCTTGACTTCTTCCTTTCCTATCTGGATTCCCTTGATATCTTTTTCTTGCCTAATCGCTATAGCAAGGACTTCCAGTGCTATGTTGAATAGGAGTGGTGAGAGAGGACAGCCTTGTCTTGTGCCAGAATTTAGAGGGAAGGCTTTTAGTTTTTCTCCATTGAGGACAATATTTGCCTCTGGCTTGTGGTAGATGGCCTTAACTATATTGAGAAAGGTTCCTTCCATTCCCATCTTGCTCAGACTTTTGATCAAGAATGGGTGTTGGACCTTATAAAATGCTTTCTCTGTGTCTATTGATATGATTATGTGATTTTTATTTTCTTGTTGTTGATGGTGTGTATGATGTTGATAGATTTATGGATGTTAAACCATCCTTGCATTCCTGGGACGAAACCTACTTGATCATCGTGGATGGTCTTCTTAATGAGGCATTGAATCCTATTTGCCAGAATTTTGTTGAGGATCTTTGCATCTATGTTCATCAATCTGTAATTTTCTTTTTTTGTAGCATCTCTGTCTGGTTTTGGTATCAAGGTGATGTTGGCTTCATAAAAGCTATTTGGAAGTGTTCCTGTTTTTTTGATTTCATGAGTCTTGCCAGAATTGGCTTGAAAGTAGTTCATCTTGAAAGGTTTGAAAGAATTCATTAGTGAATCCATCTGGGTCTAGGCTTTTGTTTTTGGGCAGACATTTGATTACCGTCTTAATTTCATCAATAGTGATGGGGGTGTTTAGATATGCTACATCCTCTTCATTCAACTGTGGAAGATTATAAGAGTCCAAGAATTTATCCATTTCTTCCAGGTTCTCATTTTTAGTGGCATAGAGTTTCTCAAAGTAATTTCTGATTACCCTTTGAATCTCTGCCATATCAAGCAGTGATCTCTGCTTTTTCATTCCTAATACGAGTTATCAAGTTTCTCTCTCTCTTTCTTTGTTAGTTTTGCCAGTGGTCTATCAATCTTGTTTATTTTTTCAAAGAACCAACGTCTGCTTTTGTTGATCTTTCGGATTGTTTTTCGGGTTTCCACTTCATTGCTTTCTGCTCTCAGCTTTGTTATTTCCTTCTGTCTCCCTATTTTTGGGTCCTTTTGTTGAGCACTTTTTAGTTCTATGAGTTGCGTCATTAAGCTATTCAGGTAGGTCCCTTCTTCTTTCCTGATGTTTGCTTGCAAAGCTATAAATTTTCCTCTCAGGGCTGCTTTTGTTGTGTCCCATAGGTTCTGATAGTTTGTGTCTTCATTGTCATATGTTTCTAGGAAGGTTTTGACTTCCTCTTTGATTTCATCTTGGACCCACTGGTTATTCAGTATTAGGCTGTTTAACTTCCATGTATTAAAGTTTTTCTTCTGTGTCCCTTTGTAGTTCACATATAATTTCAGGGCCTTGTGGTCAGTAAAGGTAGCCTGCAAAATTTCTATTCTCTTGATATTATGGAGGTATGTTTTATGTGCTAGCATGTAGTCTATCCTGGAGAATGTCCCATTTACATTAGAGAAGAATGTATATCCAGGTTTCTGGGGATGGAGTGTCCTATATATATCCACTAGGTCTCTTTCTTCCATTTCTCTTCTCAGGTCTAGTATATTCTTATTGGGTTTCAGTCTGGTTGACCTATCCGGTGTTGACAAAGCCATGTTGAGGTCCCCCACAATTATTGTGTTGTTATTGATATTAGTTTTCCGATTCATCAACAATTGTATTGAATATTTTGCTGGCCCCTTATTCGGTGCATATATGTTTAGGAGAGTGATTTCTTCCTGATGTACATATTCCTTGATTAATACAAAATGTCCATCTTTTTCCCTTACAACTTTCCTGAGTATAAGTTTGCATCATCTGATATTAGTATGGCCACTCCAGCTTTTTTTATGGGTGTTGTTTTCTTGGATGATTTTCCTCCAGCCTTTTATTTTGAGTCTATGTTTGTTCTGACTATTCAGGTGCATTTCATGTTGGCAGCAGAAGGTTGGATAGAGTTTTTTTGATCCATTTAGCCACTCTGTGTCTCTTAACTGGTGCATTTAGTCCATTGATATTGAGAGAAAGAATTGTCCTGGGATGTGTGCCATCTTTATATCAAAGTTTGGTGTGTCTGTTGGTCAGTCATGTCTTAAAGTAGGTCTTTCAGTTTTTCTTTTAAGACTGGTTTTGAGTCTGTGAAGTTTCTGAGCTGTTATTTGTCTGTTAAACTATGTATTGTTCCTTCAAACCTGAAAGTGAGTTTTGCTGGGTGCTGTATTCTAGGTGAAGCATTTATTTCATTGAATTTTGTCACTATGTCCCACCACTGCTTTCTGGCCTTGAGTGTTTCAGGTGACAAGTCTGCAGTAAATCTCAAGGATATTCCCTTGAATGTAATTTCTCTTTTCAATCTTGCTTTCAGAATTCTGTCTCTATCTGTGGGATTCGTCATTGTGACTAGGATGTGTTTTGGGGTGCTTTTTCTGGGGTCTCTTTTGGTTGGTACTCTTCGAGCATGCAGGATTTGAGCGCATGTATTCTTTAGCTCTGGTAGTTTCTCTTTAATGATGTTCTTGACTGTTGATTCTTCATGGAGATTTTCTTCCTGGGTCTCTGGGACTCCAATGATTCTTAAGTTGTTTCTCTTGATCTTATCATAGACTTCTATTTTCATCTGTTCCCATTCTTTGAGTATTTTTTCCATTGTTTGATCATTTTCTTTAAGGTTTTTTCCAATCTCTTCTGCTGTATGGAGTTGTTATTTATCTCATCTTACAGTATAATAATTCTATCCTCAGCTGCTGTTAACCCATGGGAAAGCCCATCCATGGCTTTCTTCTATTCATCTACTAAGATTTTCAGACCAGTTATTTGACCGGAAATTTCAGTTTGGAGTTTTCTCATTTCTAACTTCATATTCTCTTGATTCTGATTAGTGTTCTCTTCTATACTTTCTTTGTGTTCTTTGAACATCTTCCATATGTTCTGGTCATCTGAGTTGCCCTCTTCATTCTTTATGTCTGGTGCTGGCCTGCATTGTTTCCCCATTGTTGCATTTGTATTGTGGGTTTTTCTACATGTTGTGGTTGTATTCATCAGCTAAATGATGTGCGCAGCTGTGTAGCAAAGTGTAGTGGTTGCGTTCCTCTGGCTTCTCCCTCTCTGGGCGTATCAACTCACCTCCAGGGAAGGCTAACTATGTGCAGATGAAGCCACACACTGGATGAAATCAGGCCAAGAATGCAGCACAGCACAGGAGACAGTCAGCGATAGGTGCTGGCATCTGAGTTCCAGCAGAGTTCAGCCGTTTCCCTGTATGTATGAGTATATGAGGATTGGGTGGAACATTGGCATTTTAAAATATAAAAAGTCAAATTTGTGTTTTAGAACAATGATTCAGACAATGTGAACCATCATATTATAGGAACTACTAGAGAAATAAATAATATAAGATGGGAGAAATATACCGCCCCAGGATTTTCTTCATTGAAGAAATATTTCCTTTTACAACAAAGAGAGAGAGGGAGAAAGAGGTAGAGGGAGAGAGAGAAAGAGAGGGAGACCTGGGATACAGGTTGATGGAGAGATCTTGATTTTCTTCTTAAGGGTATAGAATAGCAGTGATGCAAATATAAAACAGTAATATTGGTACTATTGTTAAATATGAATCTCAATAAAAATACATTTTGAAAAGATAAAAATAGAACTAGTTGCATTAAATTATATGGAGATTTCCTCCCCCATATAGAACTTTTATATTAGCTAGTAATGTATTAACTAGTAATATTAACTAGTAATTCTATTTTGTGTCTATCTCAAGAGGACAAAAAAACTCATTCAAAATGGCACACACTTATGTTCATTAGAGCAATATACACAATCACCAAGATCTGCAAATGACCTAAATGACCCAGTCACAGGTCAGTAGAAATAAAAATATGGAATATTGCTCAGCGCTAAGAATTATTGGTTACAGGGGCCGGGCGGTGGCGCTGGAGATAAGGTGCCTGTGCTAACATAGGACGGACCGCGGTTCGATCCCCCGGTTCCCCATATGGTCCCCCGTGCCTGCCAGGAGCGACTTCTGAGCGAATAGCCAGGAGTAACCCCTGAGCGTCACCGGGTGTGACCCAAAAAAACAACCAAAAAAAAAAGAGGAAAAAAAAAGAATTATTGGTTACAAATTTGAGGGAAATAACGGGTATTAAATGAAATAAGTTAGAAAGAGCAGAATATATTGGATGATTATCTCCTATGTAATACATAAAAATATAAAGCAAGAAAATGATTATTATCAAACAAAAAATACCTTTGGACTCTGTCAATGGTACTGAATTTATTAGAGATGGAAGGAAGATGGGTGAGAAGGAACCCAGGGACAGTGGAGGAGGGATATTGACATTTTGGTGATAGGGATGGTGCAAAAGAGTATATACCTGAAATGTAAATAACAAGTTAAAAGCTATTTTTTAAGTTACCAGAAGTCTACTATTTAAAAAACTAAGAGAAAAATAAATGTTTTCTTTAGAAGAAAACAATACTTCTGAAAGCAGAACCTGGGAGCCACAGAATAATCAGGAATCCAGCAAGACAGGACAGGAATTGTGTTGAATTAATAATTCACACTCTCCTTTGTGAAATCTCTGAATTGAGAGTCTAGAGTTATAAATGTAAACTCATTTTTTCATCCAAACAAATATATTTATACAAGATCTTTAGTATGGGTATTGATTGGCTCTCACTGGAAGTTAATGTTTGTACAATTTATTTAATTGTATCTGTATAATTTAATACTGATATACTTGTACAAAAATTGAAGGGGTGTTATCAAAATTGCATAGATGTTTACACCTCTGAAACAACTACTTGATTTGTATATTTTTTCTAGAAACACCAGTGAAGATAGTTTTCATTTACATTATATTTTTATTATTTTAAATAATTAATAATATTTTTAAGCACCATAGTTACAAACAGGTTTGTAGTTGGGTTTCAATAATAAAATGTACATTCCCCCTTCTCAGCTCAAACTTCCTGCCACCAATGTCCCTCATTTCCCTTCTCCCCTAACCCCTACCTGTCTTCAAGACAGGCATTCTATTTCTCTCACTCACTATCATTATCAGAATAGTTATTAGTGTAGTCATTTCTCTAAAGTTACTCACCACTCTTTATGGTAAGCTTCATATCATAGGTTGGTCCCTTTGAACCTCATCTCTATTGTTCTCTAGGTATTATTACCATACAGTCTTTTATTTTTCTTAAATCCCACAAATGAGTCAGACTATTTTGTGTCTACCTTTCTCCCTCTGACTTATTACACTGAGCATAATAGTCTCCATACCCATCCATATACAGGCAAAATTCATGACTTCTTTTTTCTCACAGCTGCATAATATTCCATTGTATATATGCACCATGGTTTCTTTAGCCACTCATCTGTTGTCTGACACCTGGGTTGTTTCTAGATTCTGGCTATTGTAAATAGTGCTGCAATGAACATAAACATGCAGAGGACATTTTTGAATTGTGTTTTTGTGTTCCTGGGTATATTCTAAGGAGTGGTATTGCTGTATTATATGGGAGCTTAAAATGAATTACAGATCTTGATATCAGACCTGAAACCATAAGGTATCTAGAAGAAAATGTAGGTAAAACACTACATGACACTGAAACTAAAGTCATCTTCAAGGAGAAAACACTACTGTCCAAACAGATGGAAGCAGAAATAAACAAATGAAACTACAATAAACTGAGAAGCTTCAGCACCTCAAAGGAAACATGTGCATGCTCTTAGATAAAGGTCTGAGTTCACTTTTTTGAATGTGGCTGATCAACAACTTGTTAAAGAGGCTTTTCTTATTTCATTTTGAGTTTTTCACCTTTATCAAAGACTAATTGATTGTATAGGTCTGGGAATCATTCCCTGAATACTCAAATATATTCCATTAATCTGATGATCTGTCTTCATTCCATTACCTTGCTGCTTTAATGGCAATAGCTTTGTGATGCAATTTAAAGTTGGGAAGTGATGTCTCCCATCTTCTTTTTCCTAAGGGTTGCTTTAGCTATTAGTAGATGTTTATTCTTCCAAATGATTTTCAGGAGTGTCTAATTCATTTTTTGTTTGTTTTTGTGTTTTTTAATTTGCTTTCTATTTAGTTCTTATACTTCTTTTTTAATTTAAAATTTTTACATAATATCTTTATTTAAACACCATGATTGCAAGCAATATTATAGTTGGGTTCCAGTTATAAACAGAACTCCCCCTTCACAGTGCAACATTTTCACCACCAAAGACTCCCATCTTCCTCCTCCCCCACTCTTGCCTGTATGTGAGACATGCATTCTACTTCTCTTACTCATTAATATTGTCATGACGGTTGTTAGTGTATTTATTTCTCTAACTGCACTCACCACTCTTTGTGGTGAGATTCATATCATGGCTGGTTCTTCTGACCCTCATCTCTACTGTCTTTCTTAAAACCCATAGATGAGACTATTCTGTGTCTATATCTCTTCCTCTAACTTATTTCACTCAGCATAATAGATTTCATATACATCAACATATAGGAGAATTTCATGACTTCATCATTCCTGACGACTGCATAATTTCCATTGTGTATATGTACCATTGTTTGTTTAGCCATTCATCTGTTGAAGAGCATCTTGGTTGTTTCCAGAGTCTGGCTATTGTATATAGTGCTGCAATGAATATAGTGTGAGGAAAGGATTTTTGTATTGTGCTTTTTTCTTTCTAGTGTATATCCCTAGGTGTGTTATAGCTGGATCATATAGGAACTCAATTTCCAGTTTTTGATGAATCTCCATATTGTTTTCCATAGAGGCTGGACTAGATGGCTTTTCCAGCAGCAGTGAATGAACTGTACAAACAGGTGGAAGCAGAAATAAACAAATAGGACTACAATAAACTGAGAAGTTTCAAAGGAAACATGTGCATGTCTTAGATGTTGATCTTAGTTAGATATTTTGAATGTTGCTGATCAACTGCCTAAACACAACTTGTTCAAAGGCCGTTAATTTTTGTGTGTAAATTTTGTATCCTGACACCTTTGTTATATGAATCTATTGTTTCTAGAACCTTTTTTGGTAACGTTTTTTTTTTTTTTGGTCACACCCGGCAGTGCTCAGGGGTTACTCCTGGCTCCATGCTCAGAAATTGCTCCTGGCAGGCACGGGGGACCATATTGGGCACCGGGATTCGAACCAATGACCTTTTGCATGAAAGGCAAACGCCTTACCTCCATGCTATCTCCCGGGCCCCATGGTAACGTTTTTAAAGTTTTATAAATATAGTAGTATGATGTCATTTTCAAACAGTGAGACTTTGATTTCTTCCTTTCCATCTGGATATCTTTATATCTTTGATATCGTTTTGATATCTTTTGATATCTATTTCTTGACTAATTGTTATGGCAAGTATTTTCAGTTCTTGTTCCTTTCTCTCCACATCCATGGCAGCACTGGTTGTTCTTGTTCTTTGTGACGTGTGCCAGTCTCTGTGGCGTGAGCTGGTACCTCATTGTTGCTTTGATTTGCATCTCCCTGATGATAAGTGATGTGGAGCATTTTTTCATGTGCCTTTTGGCCATTTGTATTTCTTCTTTGAGGAAGTGTCTGTTCATTTCTTCTCCCCATTTTTGATGGGGTTAGACTTTTTTTCTTGTTAAGTTCTTTTTTGTACCTTGTATATCAGCCCCTTATTTGATGGGTCACTTCTTTGAAGAATGTCATGTGTATCCTTAGAGGAATCACATTAAGTCTGTACAATGATTTGGAGAGTTTTTCATACTGGAGAGGGAGGCTGCAGCTGGACTCAGAAGATCCCACATGCCAGGATTCCTGTTCCTCTCCTGTCTTTTCTTACTAATACTCATTTTCATAACTGTGCGGGCACATTTGCACAAATACATTTTTTAAGCATTATCTAAAAATGTTCTTTATTCTAGACAGTTCCTAGGAAAGGAAATGGAATGCCAAAGATTTGGATGATAACACTCAAATAGATCTTTAAAGTCAGTCTTTATGTGGACGTGGCTTTCTGTACTGACTCCAAGCCAAAATCACAATATATATATATATATATATAAACTTATTTATATATATTGTAT
>PVKC010047545.1:0-11041 GCA_004027635.1 Crocidura indochinensis | reverse complement strand
ATCTCACAACAGGGCACTATTGAGTTCAGATTCAGAGCCTTGATGGTCCTAGAGCACTGGCCTAGGGTGATGTGACCCTAGACATATCACCAGTGCTTTTATTCAGGAGACCCAGAGCAGTGTGTTTCAGGTAATGGTGGAGATGCCTGATCTTGTTATCTGAGGCTGAACTCCTCCAGGTCCCCTCTATGCCTTCAGGAAGAGGATTGCTAGATGCAAATGAGCTAGCTCAAGACTGCTATTGTGGTCTGTGGCTTCAAATGATGGCCCAGACCAAGTGGAACAAAAGTGAAAGGGGATGGAGTCGGAGAGATAGAATGGAGGTAAAGCGTTTGCCTTGCATGCAGAAGAGCGGTGGTTCGAATCCCGGCATCCCATATGGTCCCCCTAGCCAGGAGCAATTTCTGAGGGTAGAGTGAGAAGTAACCCCTGAGTTCTATCAGGTGTGACCCAAAAACAAACAAACAAACAAAAACAAAGTATAGTCATTGTATATCTATAGTCATTGTTTATTTTTAAAATAAAAATTCTGACTACTGGAGCTAGAAGGATAGCACAAGTGGTAAGGTGTCTGTCTTGTATGCACTAGCCTAGGATAAAACACGGAAGACCCCCAGTGTCCCATAAGGTCCCTCAAGCCAGAAATGATTTCTATGCACATAGCCAGGAGTAACCCCTGAGTATCACCAGATGTGGCTGAAAAATCAACCAATCAACCAACCAACAAACAAAAAACCCCAAAAAACTAACTACTGAACTCACTTTTATCTTTTCTTAAACAGTGCCATTGTTTCAATACATTTAGGCTGAAATAAGTTGTCTTGTAAATAAATAGCTTGGTTACTGTCTTTGTGACTAATATTCCTATGTTTCATATTTTTAAGTTTTCATTATATAGATGGGGTAGGGGAAAAGTTTTCATTATAGATTAATCAAATTCAGTATTTTGTTTGGGTTCTACTAAGTATCCAGGAAGTCATTGAGGTGGAATTTCCAGCAATTCTTGACCTACAGATATGTCTGCTTAGTGCCAAAGCATCTAGAATGCAATGGTCTCTTGGTGTGGGGTCTTGGTAACATGATGTGGTCGCTTGGTGATAGGGATAGCTGGATCACTCTGGAAGTTCTGAAGGTCTCAAATGGACAGTTGTTTGGGGGAGGGGTACAATGCAATGGGCCTGTACCTGGTAATCCTCTGGGAATAATATGATACCAGGAAACAAAACTGGGTAGAATGCCTACATGCCATGTGCCCTAACAACAATGCTTATTTCTTGACTCAAGTTTACCTCCATTTACTTTTGTAGCACCTAAATTGTCCATTATCTCACTAAGTACACATTTCAATCAGTTCATTATAGGTATTACTAGGAGTTCAGCATCCCATGTTTAATAGTTCTGTTAACCTCATATACAAGTAGTATACAGTTGTAATAATTCTACGCTTGTAACTATCTTTAATACATTCATAATCTGAGGTTGGAGGACCCTTAAACCTCACATTTTATGCTTTTCTGCATGAGGCAGTCAAGAAGATGCCAATGAACATAATCTCTTCAGGGCCCAACACCCAGTAAGCTATCCCACCCTATATGGGTGGAGCCAGAGGAGCATCTTCTAACCCATGAACCCCACCACAGCACATAGTAAAAACCACACCACAAGCATGGCAATGGGGAAACTGTTCAGGACAACACCATGTATAGAGAATAAAGATGGCAGCTCTGATGACCCAAAAAGTACCAACTATCCTGATATCCTCTCAGGTAAGTTGTTTAGAGAAGGAATGTGGAGGATGTTCATGGGGCTCAAAGAAAGCATAAATCGAGTTGAATGGAACACAAATAAGAATCAAGAGGATATGAAGTTAGAAATCAGAAAATTTTCATACTGAAATAACAGGTCTGAAAAACTCAGTAGGTGAAGTGAAAACCTCAATGGAAAGCCTCTCCAATGGAGTAACAGCAGCTGAGGATGGAGTCAGTGAGCTGGAGGATGAGATGCATTACAACTCCATACAACAGAAGAGACTGGAAAAGAACCTTCAAGCAAATGATCAGACAATGAATGAATTACTCAAAGAATGTGAACAGATCAAAATAGAAATCTTTGATAAACTCAACAGAAACAACATAGGAATCATTGGAGTCCCAGAGACCCAGGAAGAGAATAATAATAGGAGGAGTTGAAGGAATAGTGAATAGAAGAAGAGGAGGAAGAAAGAAGAGAAAGAAGAAGAGTAAGAATAAAAAGGGAAAGAAGATGAATAAAAATAAGAGGAGGAAAAAGAAAGAGGAAGAAGAGAAAGATGAAGAAGAAAAAAAGGAAAAGAAGAGAAAATAAATGGAGGAGGAGGAGGCTAGGGATGTGGTTCAATTTGTAGAGTAGATGACTTGGTGTCTATGCCTAGATTTGATGCCAGATAATCTTGTTTTCATGCTCTAATATTCTCACAACTTGTATAAATTCATGTATATCTGTCTGTATAAAATATGTGATATATTTATGCATGGTCATGTCTAACAAAGTAGCTGTAAAATATCTCTCATCTTTAATCAGGGCTAGACCAAGTTCATTACTGGATCCATAGAGCTCTTGGGCCTGGAGGACCGTGTGATACCAATGCAGAAGTTGTTTTTGCCTCAGTTTCTCATCTATCTACATCACTGTTAGCTACAGTACTACTTTCTCATACATGACAGTAATAATCAGCTTCAGCCTCTTTTGTGCACTGCTACTGGTCAGGGTAATTGTGCCCCTGAGCTTGAGCCAGAGAAGCAGTCAAGGACCCCCAAGATCCAGTTGGAGATGTCGGGAAATATTGAAACTCAGTTTTGAAGAGAATCTCATTTTATTACCTATAGTAATTCTGTGGGAGTCCACCAATCCCACACACATCCTCCTCAGGGTACTGAGCATTCTATAATCATTACCAAGCTGAGTTCAAAGTGAGGGTGTTGAGAGATTCCAGAGTGCTGACTGAGGTACTGTGAGCTTGGACACATCACCTGTGTAGTAAGCCAGGGTGCCCAGGAGAAGCTGAGTCTAGGACATAGGGGAAGTTCCTGATCCAGTTGCCTGCGATTGAGCTCCTCCTAGTCCCCTTTTATCTCCTCAGGAGAAAGTTACTGGAATGTAAATGAGTCAGGTACTGGGCTACTGCTGTGGTGTGTGGCTCCAGAAAAGAGCACAGACCCAAGAGACATATTAGGGGGATAAATTAGACCACAGTGCCAGCCTGCTCTTCAATGTCTTCTCCAAGAACCCATGAGGTTCTGAGTAGGTTGTAAATTGTGTACCTACGTATATGGTTTGGGACATTAACATATGTGTTTCCAAAAGTAACTGAGTGTAAAACAATTAAATAGGAGTTAAACTGTAAGTTTTTCTCACTACATACAGTTTTCTTCAGTTTTGGGATATATGTTATATGGAATAAAATATATATCTTTTATTAAGTCAAGTAAAGGACAAAGAGAATCCTCACTGTTGTTTTAAGCAAAGGGGAACAAAGAATATATTGCTTCTACTGGATAGAGAATTTTCTTCTAATGGGATTCAGATCCAATTAGATTCAGTGAAAACTGTTACCATAATGATCAGAACTGTTTGAACAGGAACATGTTTCAGTAGAACTGAGCTGTGTTGGGCCTGAAATATTTGAATCTGTTTCTGAGAAAATGGCAATTTTATACAACATTCCAATTAGAGATACATGTAGACTGAGTTTGCGCACCAGAATTAGGAATAATATGCCATAAAAATGCATACTATGTCACTTGAGCTGTTAACTAAATAGTGGGATTCCTGAACACTCCATCTCCTTACAAACTAGACTCCAAGGACCAACCTGGGACATGCCTAAAGCCACAGTACATAAAGATAATAATGATCCAAGTAAGTAAATATTCATTTTTTCCCATTTTGGTGCAGGGTAACTCAAGAACTATCCATGGTCTGTCCTCAGGAGTGATGCCTGGTGGTGCTTGGAGAACCATATGTGATGCTAAGAAACAGAACCTGAGTCAGTACCAGACAAATAATGGCCCTTAACCTTGTATTACTCTCGGAGTCAAGAAAAGTACCTATTCTGAGGAAAGTACTTATTCTTTCAGCCTAAATATAGAGAGCTCAGAATTAATGGCTCCATGCCTGTCCTTTTATCATGTACCATATAAATTGCTCTATATTGCTTATTACAAATATGTATTTTACACTGATGTTCCAGAAATCATTGCCTGGAGATTTACTGAGTATGTTAGGTGCTAATTGAGCCTTTTGTGCTATTGCATTCATTCATTCATTGAGCTTAGTAGTTTTCTATGTGATTCAAATTTCAAGTACTATGAAATGTGGAGAGGTCATGTGGCTGCATATTATACTGCGTGCCCAGGTGCTGTAGAACTTGGATGATTCAGCACTTGACATCTCTCCAAGATTAGTAGAGAAGCTGGACTGTTTGAATGCCAGAGAAGGTTGGATGGGGGTTGATGCTGAAACTTTCAGCAGGGCAAGAAGACTGCCTGACCCCTTCCTGAGAAGGATACAGAAATCTCAGCCTAGAAGATCAGCTTTTACTGTGATAACTCAAGCACAGTGTCTCTCCAATAGACAATTTATTTTCTCTTATTGATTTTTGTTTATTTTGATTCAGTAATTCTGAGACTGAGTATCACTGAATCCTGACCTAGGTATCCCAAGCACTGCTTGTGGTCACCTAAGCTTTGTATCATAAAGTCTGATCACCATCACATTCTTGCCAGTAGTCTGCATCAGCTCCCCAGTCCACCTTAAATTTTTTGAGATCCTCAGTCCCTTTAACACAGACAGATAGACAGACAGACAGAAAGACACCCTACACACACACACAGAAACACACACCAATACCAACTTTTGCAAGTCAGTCCTTTATAGGGCTGACTGATGGAGGGATGGAGGATGAGGTCTTTCTCCTTCAGCTTGGAGCATGCACCTGCCACCCTGTTCAGCCAGCTGTTCTAAGGTGAATGCAGTGGATATAAAGCTAGCAGGCAGTCAGGCTTCTGAAGATATCAGTTTTATTCCGTGGATAAGGCTGAAGCCAAAAGCCCCAGAATCAGCCCCAGAAAAAAGCTCCTGCCCTCCACAGACAATTGCTTTTATACATCTGAATCAGGTACCACTCTAGGGTGGGAGCAGAATGCCATGTCACACACCATGGTAAGGCACAATCACCAATCAGGGTAGGATCAGTAACATAATAATCCCATGGAAATGTTTACATACACAACACCAACAATTTCAGATTCTAGAGGAGCCAAAAAAAAGACTATGGAAATGACCACATTTTCACAGAATTATTTATGTGGCCCTGAAGAGTTTGAATTTTTTTCAGAAAAACAGGCAATTTCTACCAGTTTCAGATGATAAAAATTAATGGCAGAATTTGTTGACAAGTGTCATTAAAATACAGACCATTTTGTTTAGGTCTGAGCTTGGCTACTAAAAACAGCCATTCTAGACATTACCATCCTATGTCCTGACACACCCAGATCCATTGGATCTCTTCACCCAATGACTTGCTACTGCCCCTTATGGTCATTATATATAGGGGGAGTTGCTGGAAGTCCTGGGTCACGGAGGTGCAAGTCATGGCCTCCATGATGAAGTTATTTAGACTCAATTCATACTGAGACATGAAAATACGAGCAGGTACAATAGCATTGGAATTGGCAGGTTTGAAGAGATGGACTCTATAGGTCTCTATTGATATGCATGTTTTCAACTTGGTAGTGCTGACAGAGGACTCAGCAACTTCCTCTGTGGGTTCCACCACAGATCAGCCACCAACTAATACCTCCTCAGACCAATTTATTCTAGCACATTTTCACATGGCCTTTGTCTCAGTGTTTCCACCTTGTATATGCATAAGTAAAATAAGACACACTTGTTCAGTGTCATTTGCTATTTGTTATTAGTGACACATTAATTTTCAGCACCTTCTCCTCATACTTTGTGTTCTATTTTCAATTCAAAACCTGGTAATTCATCTGATCAAATACCTCTAAGTCAACACTGACCTTATACTGCACATTAGGCCAATGGATATCCCATTCATAAGGGAGTTTCTGCGTCAGAAATGATTGCCCATGTGAAAAATCTCATGACATTTCTGCTGTGTCTTTCTTCTCGAACATGAATTTGATAACTGAACCTTGGCAGCTTTTCTGATATCATTATTTTTCTTATGAGAAGAGAAAAATATTTTTTTCTCCTAGTTCTCTAACACCTCTGTTGTATCTAGTCTTTGGAGCTTTGCTGTGGTCACCTCAATGTCGAGGTCTGGGATCATATAGCAAAGACTCTATCTTCACCTTAGTATTATTAAACTCGTCTGACTCCTGTTGCATGCAATAAGCATAACATTCAATTTCCTTAATATTAAGTTTTTATACATATTGACATGTATGGTTATATTTGGGAGTGCGTGCATATATAGTTATGTATATTACATTTTTGATTCCTCTTTTTATGTAGACTTAATAGTATATGTGTATTTGTATTGTAGAATTCTGAGTTTTGGAACAGGTTTTTTATTGTGCTTGATGGTTTTTTTTTCAGGAATCTATTAGTTCCATTTTGTATTTAGTGACAAGTTTGTTTTGGTGACTAGGAATTCTAATCTATCTGGATTTCTACTCACAAAGCAAAGTTACTTCTGAGAAACCAGTCTCCTAAGAATAGAGAACAACACTGAGTTCTCACAATGACACCAATTCTTTGAGAATAATGCATAGAAAAAATCATGGAGATATTAATTGCATTCTACTTGTGATCTGGGAAGAAGCAGATCTGCTTTTATTGGGGTAGAGACTCAGACTTAAGTATCTGCCTTTATTTCTACATCAATAACATTCCCAAAGCTATTCCTCATGAACATACAGAGTGTCCACCAATTGTTATGGTATTTTGCATAGAGATTCTGGTTCAATTTTACTTTTCAAGAAACTGACTTTGCTTGACATTAAGGGTTAGACTGAGTCCATTATACACTCATAGATTTCTATATCCTCTCCAAAAACAGAAATTCATGCTGAAATGAGTGGAAAAATATCTTCAGAATGTCCAATTAATATTCAAGCAGGATGTTAGAATGCAGAAACTGGAGCAAAGAATAGCAAATAGAGTGCTCTACATCAATACAGATAATAGCACTATATAGTATCTTTTTGCTTTTGTTTTTGGGTCTCACCCGGCAGCTCTCAGGGGTTACTCCTGACTCTATGCTCAGAAATTACTCCTGGCAGGCACGGGGGTTATATGAGATGCCGGAGTTTGAACCACCATCCTTATGCATGCAAGGCAGATGCTCTACCTCCATGCTCTCTCTCCAGTCCACTTTATAGAACCTTAAAATTGTGAGGGGTGATCCCACAGTGAAGAGTTAGAAGTAAGTTCATAGTACAGTCAGGTGTAAACAAAAAGAAAAATCTATTTTAGAAAGCTTGGGAACATATTCAACACCTGTATCAACTAAATCTGGCTTTCAATATGAAGGAAGATGTTTTTAAAAATCTAGGACCAAGTTTGGAAATAGGATTGGTTCACTAATTATTGACCTACTATTTTGCTACACTTCAGAAGCCATATTTAATTCTGGCATAGATATCTAGTTTTGAAAAAAATAAAGCTTCATCTAAAGATACAATATTCTCCATGCAGGTCTTATCAACTCAAAGGAATGTCCAGCCTAGGCAATTGTAGGGTACCTCCACCTCCTGTGAGTCCTGAATGAAACCACAATTACCCCTGTGCAGACAGACCTGTCTGCATAGATGGGAAATAGGGAATGTGGATGTCAGATGTGGGCCTGGGCCAAATTATTCACTACTGACCACAACTTTCTAGAGCTGATAGAGACTTAAACACAGATGTGCAAAAGTTGTTGTCATATTTCCCCATCACCCTGTAACACTGTGGTTATTATTACTGCTATCCCATGACTGACAGTAATAGTCAACCTCAGAGCTTGGACTGTGCTGATGGACAGGGTGGTTGTTTTCCCAGAGCTAGAGCCAGAAAACCGGTCAGGGATTCCTGAGGGACTCTCACTATCCTTATAAATTAGCAGAACAGGGGGTTGGTCTGGTTTCTGCTGGAATCAATTTGTATATTTCTTATCAAGTAATTCTCCAGAGCAGGTGATTGTTGCTGTCTGGCCCAGTTCTGCTGAGGCTGAGGGTGTTTGGATCAATGTGTAGGAGGTCACATAACCTGAAATGAAAAGAGAGAAAATGTTGTAGCATATTAAAAGGTTCATTCAACAATCCCCAGAAGAACTCAGTATGTCTAGGCTGATCATGCTTTGGAACATGTTGTGCTCATGGTCATTGAGGCCTGACGCTACAGTTGGGCCCCAGAGGAAGCACCTGTGCAGAACATTAGCAGGAGCAGAAGTTTCCAAGACATGGTGGAGACTCTCCAGAACTCTGTTCTGACACCTCTCAGCTCTGTTAAGCTCACCCAGGTCTCCTTATTCCCTTCTCAGGCCACTAGTCCCTGTGGGGATTGTTTTATGCAAATAGATTTCTGTAGAGATCTTCGGAGATAAATGCCTCATACCAGTTATAATGACAGTACTAATCAAACAATGGGGGAGAAATAACAGTGCAGCTTCCCTAAGCTTTTTCCTCCTGCTCACCACATGATAAAATTAGTTTGATCTCCTTGTGATGATCTCTGGAACATGCATATTTTTAGCACATAATTGTTGTCCATAGCCTTCCTGCCTTGAAAGGTCTTGGGCTGGTGTCAGTGGTGGTCTGAGCTTCCTGGAGCCAGGCCACGGAGTTCCATTGGGAATGAACAATAGGGAGCCCTGAAGTAACAAAGGGAGTCCAGTGTCCTTCATATTTCCTACTCAATGCTACTTCTACTCAGGGGCATTTCTCTCTTTCTTTGTGGCATTTGACTCTACATTCATTGCAGACTGGTCTTCTAGGGGCGTCTGTATTTCTCTGTGAGTGAGCTTGTCAAATCATCACCTGCTATGGGAGATTGATAGAACATTTCATTTTGGTTTCAATGGGTGTTTTTGTCTTTAACTAAGTCCTCTCCATATTGTAGATGACCTTGGCATTTTCCAGAGTTTTTAATCTTTCATCCTAACAGCATGTAGCAAGATAGAGTCACTAGGAACCATACAAGAGAGATCTGATTTCCATTCAGTCTCTGTGGTAACTGATGAATCCCAGGTTCCTCGAAGGCTAAATCAGGATGGTCCCCTTGTCCCTCCCTCCTCCCAGGATGTGGATCCTGTCACTCTGTCCAGATCTGTGCTGTGAGAGTGCAATCCACGTCTGTCTAAAGAGGGTCTGCTGAAGGATGAAGTGTAGGTCTGATTCAGCAGCAGGGATCTCACAGAGTATAGCTCACCCTAGAGGTGAAGCTGAGCATAGCAATAGCTGCCCAGGGAGAGAAGGAAGACAAGGGCCACAAGCAGAATGTCTGTGGATATGCCAGGATACAGTTTAGGCAGGAGGCACAGTCTTGTCTTTTCCAGGATTAGGGTGTCATTGTGTCCTGACAATCATCAGTGCTTATGGTGACACTGATTTCTGACTCTGTCTCAGTAATTATTGGTCTTCAATTACTTGAAATCACACAAAAGATTGAATGTAGAACCTGATCTGTCAAGTCTAGAGCAATAATATAGTGGGTAGGGCATTAGAACTTTATGTGTTCAACCTCCATTGTATCTTAGTACTCCTCATTGTCTCTTGAGCCACGAGATCATAGAGACAGGTGTAATCCCTGAGCACTACCTGAAATATCCTAGAACCAAAGTGAAAAAACAAACAGGACATGATCTTTAAACCTCTCCCATTTTCTTCCTCACCATGACCACGACTACCATGACTTTCTCCTTTAATTCTTGATCCAGTCCTGTCATATTATCTCTTCTTTACTTCTACCTGCTTTACCCCAAATCTGTTATGACTAGTCACTTGAATTCTCAACTTGCTGTAATCTGCTGTTCTCTTCAAATCAATGGTCCATGTACTCAGATTGGGCATACTCCCTTTGTTTTGTCTCTGGTAGATTCTAGAGTGACATGTGTTGGGGGACATCATGATGTTCAGATGCTTTGGGGTCCTCATCAGCTTGACTGATATACTGACAAGCTATATTTTCAAGTATTATTGAGTCCTTGTTTTAGATTTATAAATATACTACTCTTCCACATTACTGATGTAACAGAAGCCTAGACTGCATCCCCCTACTTCAATTTCTCATCTTCTTTATTGATTTATTTGGATTGTTTGTCCTTATCCTCCATAGACACAGGAAAGAAGCTCTCTAATATTAATAAGCATAATAGGAAGAAATAATTTTATAATACTTGAATAAATTTATGTAATCAAAAGAGCACCACAGAGTATGAAACATATTCCTTTAAAATTCTGAGACATTGCACACAGAAATGTGACATCTCTTGGTCTTGGATATGTGCACAGATAACAAACACTCATGTGTCCACTCCTCATAGTTTTATCTGACACTGTAAATAAAGAACAGGGATTGTGGTTCAGTAGCAGAACACATGCATTGTATGTGAAAGACTGTGAGGTTGATTCTCTTTCTTTTTGTCCCCAAATTCCCAATACAGACCAGGCAAGGGTCTGGGTTGAGGTGTATATGGGGTGCATTTATTGTACCTCCTCTTTCTATATAGTCAGTGTGAAGAACACAGCCTGTGGTAAGAATTGGGAGGCCTTATTTTTTCTTTTCTTTTTTGATTTTGTTATATTCTTTAACTTTTTTTTAACACCCCCTTCACCAGTGGAACTTTCCCACCACCAATGTCCCAAATCTCCCTCCCACCCAACCCACCCCCACCTGTACTCCATACAGGCTTTCCAGTTCCCTCATTCATGAATATGATTAGGATAGTTCTCTGTGTAGTTATTTCTATAACTGCACTCACCACTCATTGTGGTGAGCTTCATGAAGTGAGCTGGAAGTTCCAGCCCTCCTCCCATTATCTCTGAGGATTGGTGCA
>PVKC010047544.1:0-10938 GCA_004027635.1 Crocidura indochinensis | reverse complement strand
CACACACACACACACACACACACACACACACTGTGTTGGGGGCTGTAGGAAACATTTGCTGAAGACAGAACTGGTTTCTGGGTCCCAAGTGCCTCCTGGCAAGCGACCCCTCCACCTGCCCAGAGGGCATGTGCCCCACAAGGATGCTTCCAGGGAAAATCTGCCCCACCTGCCAGAGATGTGGTCACTGGGCCCCTCCAGAGTTTCTCCTGGACCCCACACAGGAGCCCTGACACTAGGGCCAGCCCTATTTTAGTAAAGCTCTTCAGGAAACACTTTCTGCCTACACTTCCTTGCCACCCACTTGCTCTTTAGCTTTTAATCTGGCTTCCACTCCACCTCTCTGCTGCAGGAGCCCCCAGGAAGGCCTGGGCCTCCCCCTCAGACCTGATGAGTCACTGTGGCAAGTGCCCAGGTCTCAGTCCCAGGCCTCACTCAGCCTTGACAGGAAATATCTCTCCCTCTCCTCTCCACCCTCTGACAGGAAGTCCTTCCTCACGCCCTCAGTGTGCTCTACTTTCCTGAGTTCTGTGCTTAGGTAGCTCCCCTCCAGGATGCCTCCCTTACTGTCTCCCCTGCTCACAGTCACCTCTGACATCTCCATCAGATGGTCCCTACATCTAATCTCTTTTGTAGTTGTTTCAACATGAGTACTGAGTGCCAACAGTCACGGGGCATCTCTTTCCAGGTTCCACTACAGCACATCTAAGCATCCCAGATGGAAATCACTTTCTCCCCCAAATCTCCTCCACTCTTCTTGCATCTACTCTCACATCTTTGGCAACATTCAGAGCCTACCTGCTGGCTTCACATCCCAACCTACTGGCCTCCTTTCCCAATACACCTAGCGGCCTGATTCTCTCAAAACATTCCTGTTATATCATTATCTTTTCTCTCCTATCCACAGCTTGTTTCTGCTGTTCTCCAGACCATGTTTTACATATGTCTCCATTCTATCCTTCTTCCATAACACTCTTCAGAGGCCAGTCACCAAGGCCTTGTCTTGCCACTCCCCTGCTTTAAAACCTTCCATGGCTCTTGGCCTGCTGATAGAAATCCACATCACCTGCATGTGGCCCTATACAGCACACAGTCAGGACCTTCTGCTTCGCTCCTCATTTTCCTATATACACTGACCTTGGCAGATGGGCTCAGATTCCTGCTCCTCTGGGAATGTGTTGCATCCTGGCAACTCTGGGGCTTTGCTTAAGCAGGTTCTTTTTCTTGTGATCTGTAGCCTTCTTTATTTACATCTATGAAAACTCTACTTTCTGGGACTGAGAACACAGTTTAGGGGCCAGGGGAACATATCCTAAATGCATAAGGCTGATTACCAACAATGCATGTCACTACAAACATCTGCTGTGTGCAGCCCTGGGCCCAGACAATACTGTACCATTGGATCCAGCATCAAACCAACCTGCCTAGTTGACTAAGTTCCCTGCGACTGGCCCTATAGTTCCCTGACTTTGGGCATCTTCAGCAAACAAAAGCCAAAATTAAACAGAAAACTTCTTCCTCTCAAAGTTCATGACAAATGTCACTTCTTCCCTGACACCTCTCCGGATCTCCCAGGACTTAGTCTGTTCTCTCAACACACACATCACATCTCCTGGCCCTTCCTGAGAAATGAGGCTTTCCTTAGATGGGTCTCACTGTCCCCCTCGGGGTCACTTGAGCAGGGTCTTGGCCTCCTTCAGAAGAGTAGCCATCTCAGGTTGCCACTTAGAGGTCAAAAGAACCACACGCTAATTTACTCAGCATCAGTTTGAAAAATCAGTATCTCAAGTAGGTCACACAGGGAAGCCGACTTGGAACAGGGAAGCAGGTCTGGATAGTGGCCAGGAGTGCAAGGCAGAGCTGGGAGATCAAGCCCAGGCTCTGGGGTGACTCAGTCCATTACTAGGGAGACCATCATGAAGCAGATGGCAAATGTTCAAGGGTTTCAGGCTCTGAGTGGGGAGGAGGGGGCGAGTCTTTCTTCCTGTCACCGTGTCCTGGGGCTGGCCAGGACTTAATCCCCTTCAATAGGGCCCTCCTAAGACAGGTCCTGGCCTCAGAAGCAACCACATGTTTCTGCTTCTCTCATCTGAGAAAGGCAGCCAGGCCACAAAGAGAGCAGTAAAGTCATGGCTGTGTTGGTCTAGTTACACCTCAGAAAGGAGCCGGACAGAGAGCAGGAGGAAGGAGATGGCAGATGGGCCTGGAGGAGGCCTGGCAAAAACCAGGGGAGATGAGGAAACCAAACTGAGCAGGTTCCTGTCCTGGTGGGCCCAGATCCTCTCAGCTGTTGCAAGGAGGGAAGGAGGACATGGCTCATTCTTGTTGAGGGGACACACACACACACACACACACACACACACACACACACACACCCCACAACCACAGACTTAGCCACCTTAGCCTTTTGGATAGTAGCCCAAGCCCAGTGGCAGCCTTGCGGGGCACATGGTCCTGTGTAACCTAAATCTGTCTTTGGCACTGAGGCAGCCACCTGGGAGGGGCAGCTCCATGATGAAGACGTGAGCAGCGAATCGTGTTGTCAGGTGGCAGGAGTCACATCTCAAAGCCCCCATTTGCAGCTCAGCATATTTTTTTGTTCCAGGTCTTAAAGGCTGCACACACGCTCCCAACTTGTCTCTCCTGAGCAGCATCTCTGCTTGGCTTGGCCAGGGGCCAGGGGATCTTAGCCTTGCCAACAGGCTCCTGTTATGGAATGGTCTGGACATCTCACCTGTGACATCTGACATCGATGGGAATGTAGGAGCTGAGGTGCCTTCCACATGCTTTATTCTTCTACAGTAGGGTTCTCCAACATCCCACCCACCCACACACTCTGCACACACACTTAAATCCAATCAAAGTGTAAGGAAAACACATTTTGAAGGGAGCTGGACAAGGGCAGTACCATTTTTACCAAGCTGAGGCAGGGGCAGCTGAGGGCAGGACAGGAGCAGCTGAAGGTAGGACAGAGGCACCCAATTCTATTCATTCCATAGGAAGCTCCTTCCTTCCTCTCCCACCTCCTCCTCAGGCCCACCTTCCTGTAGCCTAAGCTGCACAGACTCTCAAAATCTTCATACACGGGCCTTTCAAGGCACTCCCCAAGGGCTGAGCATATGCTTTGTAAGTGGGAAGCCCATTTTTCATGGCCTGCACTATATGATACAACACTCTGAATACTGTTGGAAGCATCCCAAGCACTACTGGGAATGATCCCCCATCAAAGAAAATAAAGCCTTCAAATGCAAACATTAAATTTGGTGCCAGAGAACCACCTGACACTGAAGGAGTCCAGGCATTAGGTGATAAAGAGGAAAGCAGAAGTGAGACTCCACACAGCAGGCAGGAAGGTAGCCTGGTGCATGGAGTAGCTGGACCTCTGCCTGGACCTCTCTCAGGCAACCCTGGGACAGTTGTGTCCCCTCCGTTCCTGTGACCTTTTATGGGGATCCCCCAAGCTAGAGGGAGGGAAAGTCTAAGGGCCAGAGCAATAGTTGATAGAGCACTTAGCTTACACACAGACAGCATGGACTCAATCCCTGGCACTCCATATAATCCCCTTACTCTGCCAGGAGTGTTCCCTGAGCACAGAGTCAGGAGAAATCCCGAGTTATGACTGGTTATGACCTCTCCAAACAAAAATGTTATTAATTTAAAAAAAATAGTGTCTACAAATAATAGGAATCTTTACTCCTAATCTGGTCCCCAGGCTAGAAAGCAGTTATAATTGTCATCATGACACTCTGGTCACTAAGTGGTTGGGGCTTGCTTAGAGGGAAGGTTCGGAAACCAGGAGGATTCAGCCTGAGCTCAGTCCCCTCTTTTGCAGATATACTACACTCCTCTCTTACAATGGCTACCTCAGGACTATCTGCAGGGGAGTAGATAAGGAGGGGGCAGAGAGCCCCATTAGCTTCCCCCGAAGGACACCTGTGAGCATTAGTAGGAAGCAGCAATTGGGCCCAGAAATCACCTCCTTGCACCCCATTGAGAATCTTGCACACTGGGTCTGCTGTACAGAGAGATGGAGGGTGTGAGCCCCTTAACTCCCCAATGTTACTCAGGAAACAAGACTTGGGCCTGGATAATGCAGCAGGTAAAGCACTTGCTTCACTGTGGCCTACACAGGTTCAGTCTCTAACACCACATATGGTTCCTGAATCCCACCAGAGGAATCCCTGGAGTACACAGGACATGGCCCCAAAACTAAAAATCAAAAATTAAGGGGGTTTATGGAGACAGGACCACATCAAGAGATAAAGCATGTGACTAAAGTACTGGCCATGCCTGAGCCAAGCCCAGTTCCATACACAGGGCATATGATCCCTCAAGGAACACCAGTGTGATCTCTAATAACAGGTGGGTGTGGCCCAACCTAATTTCCCCAATTACAAACAAACAAAGAAACAAAGAATCAAACAAAACCAGGTTAGACCCTTCATCCTCTGTGAATGTCAGGCCATTTGGGGAAACTGGAGGACTAAATTGTTTTTGATAACTGAATCATTGTACCTTTATACTAAGTATTGAAATAAGGTAGCAAAGGCTCACAATTAAAAAAATAAATTTGGCTATTCTAATTTTCAAATACTTTGAAATTTTTATTTTCTGATTTTCACTAAAACTCTGAAATTTTACCAGAAAATCTAGAACTCAAACAAAGGTTCGGGGGCCATGATGTGGGTTTGTTAATACTGGGAAAACCAGTCTTTTTTTTTTTTTTTTTTTGGTTTTTGGGCCACACCTGGTGACACTCAGGAGTTACTCCTGGCTATTCGCTCAGAAGTCTCTCCTGGCAGGCACGGGGGACCATGTGGAGAACCGGGGGATCGAACCACAGTCCATCCTAGGTTAGCGCAGGCACCTTATCTCCAGCGCCACCACCCGGCCCCGGAAAACCAGTCTTATTGAAATTTATGTTATGGCCCAAAATATAATCTTGAGAATATTCACATGAAAAGAGAATATTAGTTAAGCTATTCTTAGGTAGAGAATTTTCTGAAGTTGATTAAATTGAGTTAGTTGATGATGTTGTCAACCTTCTGTTCCTTCCTGGTTTCCTTCCTGCTTGCTCTGCCTATTACTGAGGTAGGAGAGTTGAAACCTGCAGTTATAATTTTGTGTGCGCCTATTTTCACTACCATCAGTTTTTGCTTAATGTATCTTGAAGTGTGGTTGTTAGGTACATAGCTCTTTAGGATTATTATGTTTTCTTGACGAATTGACTTTTTTATTATTATTGTAATATGTGTTTTTAATCCTGGCAATGGTCTTTGTTTTAAAATCTGACTTTATCTGGATTAATATAGTCACTGTCTTTCTTTAAATAGAATTTACTTGGTATATTTTTCTTTTTTTTTTTTTAGGTGTGGCCCCAAAATCAACAAAGAAAAAGATGGCCTGTGTAGTCACTCAAGAAGTAAAGTTCATACTGCCCAATCCTTCATGGGGCCTAGAGAAAAGCAAGCTACCCAGATTTAATTCAGAAAAACAGAGTGGTGACAACACCACAGCAGATATGAATGGAGCATTAAAGAAAGATGGGGAGAAAGGGGTGACTGCAAACCAGTTGTTGTTTTCCAAAACTACAATTTATGACCCATTAAAGGAATACTTGGATAATGGGAGGGGTATATAGACCACAGAAACTGTAATGCCCCTCATGAAAGAATCTCTTTCATGAGATTGACAGAGAGGGAGTGGGGAAAAAAAAGGGAAAGGAGAATGAGAAAGGGGAGAATGGGAGGGCACGAGGAGGGGAGGGGAGAAAAGGAAGAAAAGAGGAAGAGAAGAGAAAAGGGGATAGGGGGAAGAATATGGAGGGGAGAGAGAAGGGAAAGGGAACAGAGAAAATGAGAGAGAAGAGGATGCAACCAGAGGGAAGAAAGGGGAGAGAGGGAGATGGAAAGAAGAAAGGAAAGAAGGGAAGGGGAGGAGGGATAATGAAAAGAGGAGAAGAGTGAGGAGAGTATATTTGGAGGAAACAGCTATTTTTAATCATCCTATTAGTTTTAATTACTCTGTATTTTTTTATTTAAAGAAGCGTTTTTAGGAAGTTTATCTAGCTGCATTGTGTTTTTTCAATCAAACCAACAATTTTCTTTTTTTTTCCTTTATAAATTTTATTTGGGGGAGCCATGCCCAGCAGTACTCAAGATATACTTCGAGCTCTTTGCTAAGGATTCACTCCTGGTGGGGCTGAGGGGTCATATGGGGTGCCAGAGATTGAACCCAGGTTGGCCACCTATCCATTTTACTATTGGTCCTGCCCAATATCCCCAAAATTTTCTGTCTTCATGTTTGTAATTATTTACTTTAAGCATTAATTATTGATGTGGTGGGATTTAATAATGGTGTTTTGCTATTTTGGTACTTAACTGAATTTATTTATTTATTTATGTCACTAAATGAAGTTTTAAATTTATTTAGGATCAGGGACCACATTCAGTGGTGCTCCAAAGCTATTTCCAACTCGGTTTAGGGTTTGCTCCCTCCAACAGGTACTCAAAGATCATGTGATACCAGGATTGTCTGCATGGAAAATGTGTTCACAGCCTTTGAGCTTTCTCTCTAGCTCTTTTCTGTCTGTCTGTAAGCTGATCACTTTTTATTTCATATTACCTCCTATTTTGGTTTACTGTTCATAACCCTTTTATAAAGGTTTGATAAATGTTCTACATTCCTGATTGTTTGCTTTTGGTTTGGAGCCAGAACTGGTGAGTTTAGAGACTACTCTTGACCCAATGCTTTGTTAAGGGATTGCTTTTGGTGGTGCTCAAGAGACTATGAGTATTGGGAATAAAACCCTGGCTTCCTGCATCCAAAGTAATAGCTCCATCTTATTGAGCTATCTCTCCAGCCCTAAGTTTTATCATATACACCTTAATTATCTTTTCCTTTCAAATAACATAAAAATGCACGTAAGGCAAGGGTCTCAAACTCGAGGCCTGTAGGTCGTTTGTGGCCCTCCGTACAACTTTTTGTGACCCTGCCCTAGAGGAATCTTTTTTGTTTTGTTTTGTTTTAGTTGTTTGGGTCACACACCCCCACAATGTTCAAGGCTTACTACTGACTTTGCACTCAAGAATCACCCCGACTTTGCCTTCCTTGACCCCCAGGTAAATTGAGTTTGAGACCCCTGATGTTAGGTATTACCTTCTCTCCCATCTTTTGTTCTAGTATAGAACAACAAACATAGTTTCCTTTCTCATAAGTTGTTTTCTGATGTCTCTATCCCCTTTTCCTAGGGGTGGTGATAAACTGTGGTCACACAAACATACCTGGCTATTATGTTCCCACATTCAGCTGTGATGCTCATCAGGCATAGCATATCCTCTTGTGATTCTCACACACGCAAACATAATGCTCACAAGGGCTGCACACCTTTAGTGGTGATACTTGCCTGTGTGTTTTCTGGGGTTCACATTTTTTTAAACTCTGGTTTTCATGCACATTCAGATGAAATGCCCAGTATATATGTAGGGTTCACATACTTGCTGGCCTGGGTCACACTTCAGGGCCATGGGGTTACATTCCTTTGTGGTAGCATTTATACACATGTGTATGGTGTGGGTACTTTTAAACAGTAAACTTTCCCTCCCAGCTTCTGTTCTATTATAGTCAAACATTTTGCTTTTAGTAAGTCTTGGGAATCAAGTGCAGTTCCATGGAACACCAACAGCAAAGCTGCCAGGATCATGCTCAGCACTTGAGGTGGCTTGAACTCAAAACCATGAGCCTAGAAGGTGAGTTATTTAACCCACTGAGCTACCCCCATATTTTAGTTTAAACATTTACACACCAACATTTTAATTACACAAAAATAGACCTGTGATACAGTACTGCTTTTTTTAGTTTGTTTGTTTTTGAGTCAATTATATTTGTTTCAGAGTATGATGAAAGGTAAAGAAAAATATTTTTATCTTTGTTTTAAGTATATCTAGATTTATATTTAATTTTGTTTGGCAAAAGGGCTTAGAGCTAAATTTTATTTGGGAAGGGGTTAAGAGCTAATTTTTTTTTACTTCTCTTAGAGCAGTGGTCCTCAAACTGTGGGCCACATATTGTATTTGTTCCCGTTTTGTTTCTTCACATAATAATAAGATGTATGCAGTGTGCATAGGAATTTGTTTGTAATTTTTGTTTTTACTATAGTCTGGCCCTCCAATGATCTGAGGGACAGTGAACTGGGCCCCTGTTTAAAAAGTTTCAGGACCCCTGTCTTAGAGGCTCTAAAATGAGTTTTTCTTAACATTCCCTGAAGTTTAGGGATGCTTGTAATGAATTCACTCTCTTTTGTTTGTAAAAATAATTATTTAGAAATAGGAATATGACTCGTGTAGAGTCTTTGCCTGACATGTGTAAATCCTTGTGTTCAATTATTGCAAACATCTCCCATAAATATAATCAATTATTATTTATGTGTTTATTTTACTTTCATCTGATAGATATTTCACTTTAGGTATAGAATTTTGAGTTGACAGGTAGCTTTTCATTTAATTTTAATTCTATTTAAATTTTTCATTCTTCTGTCTTTTGGATTATATAGTTTTCAGATATAATTAAATACTGTGTTTTTAGCTTTTGTATTTGGTTTTCTTTCAGTGTTTCAGTTTAGGTAATTTCTCATCACCATCTCTATTTAATTTTTTTATCTATGGATTTTCAGCAGCTCGTACTTATTTTTGAGTTTTCAAAGGAATTCTTCTTATCCCTATTGCTTTCTTTTTATTTTTTGGCATTTAAATTTAATCCAAATTTTTCATCTCATGCTCAAATTTTCCATCTATCCATGAATATTATGCATTTATTCCACTAGTGACTTTAAATGTTGATCATAATAATTTTGGACTGAAAGTAACAAAATCCAGGACATTTCTGAACTTGATAACTTGATTTGAATTTTCTTTATTTTTAATATATGTGTGCTTTGATTTTTTTATTTAGTCACTGTGAAATTACAATGCTATTCATGACTATATTTTAGACATAAAATATTTCAGCACTGATTCCTTCACCAGTGCCCACTTTACTCCAACAATGTTCCTACCACTCTCATTTGCTTCCTACTCACCAGTCTGCCTCTACAAGAGGTACTTATTTCTTTTGTAGTTTTTGCACTGTGCTTTATAGTACTGTTGCTAATAGTCTCATACATAACACTCTACTACTTTTTAGCATCACTTCCAGATTAAACATTTATCTCCACCGTAGTCTTTGCCCCCTCCCTATCCTATCACTTAGTTTCCTTAGGTAGCATGTTTCCTACCAAATACCAGTTATTATGTTTTTGGTTTCCATTGTCTTTGGGGATTCACTATTTCATCTTATCTTTCTTTATATCTTGCATATGAGAAAGATTGTTATCTTCTCTCTAACTAACTTCACTCAACATGATACTCTCCAGGTTTCTCCACGAAGCACAAATTGCATGACTTTAGCTTTTCTTATGGGCAAGTAATATTTCATTATGTATATGTACCAATTTCTTTATCCATCATTTATTCTTGGACACATAATTATTTCCAAATTTAGAAATAATCCAATTAAAGTGAATAACACCAGATTATTTCCGTAAATGGATAGTATTTCAAGAACATAAAAGAGCAAATGTCTTTCTTCATTTGGTTTTGGGCCCTGGGGGTATATTCCAAGAAGTGGAGTTTCTGAGTAAAACAAAGATCAATTCCTAGATTTTGCTTTTTTTAGGAATGTCTATATTTTTTTCCTGGAAGATTGAACCAGTTTGTTATGTGGGGGATACTATCCAAGATGGGAGAGTAGTATGACACTCTGAGACAGACTACTTCTTGGGTCTCTTGAAGTTTCTCACAGATTCTCCTTATGGAAGTCAAATTCTGCTTTGTGTTTTGGGTGGGTCTTACATGTAAGGGAGCTTCGAAACTTGCCCTAATGGAAAACCTTTCATGGCACCAGCATAAGATCCTGAACCTAAAAGTGTCTCCTGACCTGAGGTGGAAGTTTTTCTTTGACTTCCTTTGGCTTGTCATTATGGTTTGTTGGTATTTCTCAGAAATGCAAGACTTTTATTCTCTCCAGAAAAGAAAAGACGTTGGTTCTTTCTTACAGACAAAATCAACTGATTTTTCCCATCATCTCTGCTCTCAGATCTCCCAGACCCTCGTACCAACTAATATCTATGAGTTCCTAGGGAAAGTTCACTGACATTATGGCAGTGCATGCAAAATACCTGATATTTGTGAGTTCCTGGAATCATTAAGCCCTTTGGATGGGCGTGGATGGAGGTGGATGGTGATGGAGGCCTTTCTCCTCCAGCCCAGGACCACATTGCTCCACCTTCTCCATCAGCCGGCGGATCTGCAAGTATAGGTGATTGCGGTGGGTAGAAAAACAAACAGGTTCCTGGAAATATCAGCTTTATTTGCCCTGGCTAACATGTGTGGCTTATAATCGTAAACCTATTTAAGCATGGTCTTCTCATTGCCCTGAGTCTAGCTTCTTTCAACCATCTCTCCTCCAACCTCCATCCATGCAAATTCCCTTTTTGACCTTGAGGCCAAACCTTTTGAAACCTCCCCCCAGACCCCTCCCAGAAATGGGAGGATCTTTCTTGTAGGTAAGCTTACACAAAGAATAGGGGTAGGGTTACATGTATCCTCATACTATTTTTCAAGTTATATTTTGTCAGGTCATTAAATTTTCAGTTAAAACTCTTCCATGATGAAACATATGACTTCTCTTTCTTTCATGCTTGCCAAATGTCAACAATGTCTGGGGAGAACCCATATTTCTTAGAGCCTAGGTTTCTTGGTTGCTTTGCAAACTTAACACTCCCATGGTGCAAGAAACTCTAAATGTTGTATATGAAGATTTTATTCTAACTTTATTTCTGTTTTTATCTTTCTAGTTATCTACATCAGGTGTATAGGGCCTAGTGTTTCTAACACTTTTTTT
>PVKC010047543.1:0-11044 GCA_004027635.1 Crocidura indochinensis | reverse complement strand
TTTTCTTATTTGTAATATATGTGAGCAGTTGAGGTATAAAAAACTAAATTTTATACACTAAACTATTAAATGAAAAAAAAGTACTATTATTGGGAAAATTCCTGAAGAAGTTTCTGTGTTTAACCTCTGCTTCTTCCTCGGTGTTACTTACTAATTTAGGAATATGGATGTATGATTAACTTCTATTGAAACGATTTTAAATGCTATTTTTATAGAACCAGAGCTTTCTAAGGAGCAGGTGCCCTATATTCAGAGTGATTGGAGAGCCAGGAATAATTAGAGCTATGAAAACTGGTGTACATGCAGGGTTTAGCCAGGAAAAGCCCTAAATTAACTTTTCTTCTTGTGCAGCAGAAGACTTTAAGATAAAAGAGACCAGAGTCTAGAATAGATGTGAATACCCACTGGGGAAGCCTGAGTAATTATGTAATTAATTACTAACCTTTAACTCTACAAATTCCTGCTTACTCAACTGAGAGAATCAGCTAAGGAATAGCGTTTTCTAAGAAGATTAAGATGAGTGAACCTGCAGAATTTCTGAGCGAAGATTTAGGGCCCCCTTGTTAAACCTAACTGAAAGGACAGAATCTGGAATAGATCACATTTTTGAGTGGAAGCAGACCTAGGTTCATTTTTAATTTAAGTTCAGAGAGAAAAGGCTGTATTATATAGACGTACTCCCTTCCATGCTGTGACTTTCCAATTGCTCGTTCTATTTTATGAGCCCCGTTTTATTGTTCTGTATTTATCAGGAGAGAAATCCTGTGCAGACAAAGGAATTTTGCATGCCTAGTTTAGAGATCATGGAAAAGCTGCAGCCAGGAGAAACTGCCCAGTTAAGCATGGATTGAGTGGGGGAGAAGAGAAAATTGGGAGTGGAGCAGAGGATCCAGTTGGGGCTGGAAGGTGGAGTAGATGCTATATTTTTTAATTTAATATATTTCTTTAGATAATGTGGTTAGTGATGCAATTTCATGCATAACACCTTCCACTGGAGTGTCTACTTCTTACCATTGTCCCTGTGTCTCCCCCAACATCCTCCCACGTCCAGTGCTGAGTTTAACTTCAACTTAGAGATCAGCCTACATGAGGAAGACAAGCTCAGAACAGGTCGGTCATATTTGAAAAGTGGGGGGAGGAAGCACTGGGCTGTTTCAGAAATAGTGAAAACAAAGATGTATTGAAGGGCAATAGAATATTTGATTACAAAAGGAAACAATTGTGTGCTTAAGGTGTGTGAGCCCTGGCCACCAATCTGGTGGATGCCTCTATAAATATTTGTTCAGGGTGATTGCCTCCTAGCTCAGTTTCAAACACTAAAACCTCTGTGTCTTGGGGACCTTGGGGAAGGGGTAGCTCTGTGGCAGGAGAGGCTGGGGCTAGAAAAACCTGTCCTAGAATTCAGAGTCCCATGGACAGCATTCTGCATGATGGGAGCTCAGTGAAAGGAGCAAGCCAGGTAGTGCAAAGTGCTGGTTCTGATGTCTCAAATATTCCTTCAGCCTCACAGCATCGCTATATGGCAATGGACAGTCAGTTGGTGAGGTGCCTCTGTTTCCTCAATTGGGTTTGTGGACTGACTGGTAGATACAAAGAAAATAAACCTACAGAGATCCCATTGCAGGCTCCATGGGCAGATCTAGGCTAGAAGGAACATATGTCTCTGTCCATTCTATCTCCTTAGGATTTCAGCAAGAGGGTCACTCCAGTCAAGAATTTCTTGACCTTCTCCAACCATATACCCCTTCTGACCTTGTTTCCTTCCTGTGGGCCACTCTGCCATATGTGTTGGCCCCATGTATGTGATTTCCCCCTTGGAATAAATAAGGGCCTAGAAGCTGTCATATGTCCTTAAGTTGAAAATGTTGCTCTAATCCAAGGTTTTTGTCACAAGTCCCTCCGAATCACTGAGTCACTGGCATACGTGTTTTCTCCCAAATTTTTGGAGCTGTGACATATAGTAAAGTGGAAGGCACATAACATGAGACTTTGATACATGTTAAATAATTTCAACTGAAGTGCTAGAGAAATAGTTCAGTAGGTAGGACAACTTGTTTTACGTACAGCTGACCTAGGTTTGATCCCCTGCACCTATGTGGTCCCCCAAGCTCTGACAAGAGTGATTCTTGAGCATAGAGTCAGAAATAAACCCCGTAATTTTCTTTTTCCAAAAGAAAAAAATTCAAGGTTTTTTTATATTGGCGATATAAAATGGGACAGAATATTGCTTCTATTTAATTGAAGTAAAGTAGTTTTATTTGGTGCAACATGGAAGATAAAGAGTGAGAAGGGGGAAGAGAAGAGAGAGGAAAGAGAAGAGAGATATGTTCAAGAGAGAAAGCCAGCTTCTCCAGAAGGGAGAGAACTAAAATTTAGGCATTTATGTGTAAGAGCATGTGTCAAGTGGGAGTTTGCATCGCCTTTTTAGATGATGGTGCTTATCTCTCTGGAATACCTCTGTGGTGAGCACCTAAGAGACTGAGGGTGAGAATGAGTAGCGGTTACTTCTCTGGACCCTCGTTTCTTCTTCAGCATCACCAGCCTTCCATCCTCTTTCTGATAAGGGGAGATGCTCTCAACCATGCCTTGCCTTGGTGTTCCAAAGCTTCAAGCACCAGATTAGTCTTCCTCTTAGGCTTAGAATGGAAGCCACCTCTTTTTCCTGACACAGGTTTGTTGGAAGTGTCCTTAGAGTCACCTTCACAAGTCTCCCATTCCTGACGCAGGAGCCCTGCAGTGTATGAGTTCTTAGAAAGATTATTAGAGATAGCAGATAAGTCACAGGGAGAAGTGCTGGGAGGCTCATGTGAAATCTCAGCCCTATAAGGAAATAACTTCACAGAGGCTGGAGCAGATAGTATAGCAGGTAGGGCATTTGCATTGCACGTAGCCAGCCCGGATTTGAACTTATATGGTTCCTTGAACCTGACAGAAGTGATCTCTGAATGCAGAAAGAGGAGTAAGCCCTGAGCACTGTGAGGTGTGACATACAAAAATAACAACAACAACAACAACAACAGCAAAACCAACCAAAAAATAAAAATAGTAACATGGAGTTGGGACAGTTTAGTTGCCTAATGATGGGATGGTTTTCTATTTCCTCTACATTTCAGAATGTGATTTTTAGAAATGAGAGCAAAGTTAGGGAAATCATGGAGCAGATAAGACTTTGAATTTAAGGGACATTATTTCTGGTTCCTTAAGACCTAATTGGATTTTGGAAATATTAAACAAATCCACCTGAGCAGTCAGGCTCTGGAAAATTCCTGTGTGGCAGTTCTGCAAATCTTTGAAATAAATTCTACACACCACTTACCAGTGGTGCTGTAAGCATCCCTATCTACATAGAACTGATTTGTTTTGAACAGAAGATTTGCAAGGAATTTCTTAGTTCAAGCAGTATTTCTATCACTTGCTAATTCATGAGTCCTTCCATCATTTTCTTCTGGGCAATTTTTTTGTTGCTTATCCCAGTGATCTTTCTTTGTTCCTTTGCTTGTTTGGGGTCACTCCAATTTATATTCATAAGCTACTCTTGGCTTGGTGCTGCTTGGGGCTCACTACTTACAGTGCTCAAAGTACCATGGACTTGGAAATAAAGCCCAAGCTCTCATAGGTGCAATGTAAGAGCTCTAATACACGACCTCATTCCTTGTGGTTTTTAACTACTGACCCATAAAAGAGTTGTAGTCTCGTACTACCTGGTACTTCTGGATTATGTAGAATTACGTTAGTGATTCATAAAATATTTTTCCGATTTTCACTCAAAAGATCAAAAACGCTAGTCTATCTTACATACACACACCCCCATCCTGAATACAACCAAATTAGATATGTCAATCTCAAACAGCGCAGGAAAACTGAATGGAGAAGAGGGGCAAGAAGACTATTTAAATTAGGAAAATTAACTAGCATAAGCTAAAGAAGTCTCAAAGGAAAAAAAATGAGGGTCTGGTATAATTCCCAGCAAAACTATTATATTTTATATTATCAACTTGTAGTTGGTCAGGAAAGTCATACACATTCAAGAGGGGAAGGTAAACATGTGCCTTTGAGGACCATAGATCAAGCACATATCAGATATATGAAAGAGATGGAGAACACTGGGGGAGTTTGTTTAGTACAACAATGAAGGGAGAGATGAGAGGTGGTCCGGCAATGCTCCCCTCTTCAGTTTCTATTGATTGGGTGGTCCATTCAGGGATCTAGAATGTTTTTCAGCCCAGAAATATTTCTGAGGTTCTGTTTTGGCCCAATCAGAGTCAAGAGGCTATAAGGGACTACTAAAGGGGAAACAGTGCACAAAACCTTCCTAGACACCATTTTCTGCCTTTATTTTGAGACCCTGGTCTCTGAAGGAGGCTACTGCTGTGGTCCTACTGCCTGGTCTGGTCATGGGCTCACCCTGTGCCCCAACCATCTGGATGGAAAACGAGAGGAAAGCAGGAGACGAAGTTTCCTTCCTCTGAAACTGTTTCTCTCCAGCTATGATTGGAGTCAAAGCAGCTGTGAGGAGAGCTAGCTGGGGTATATCACTGCCAAGTGAATGGTGGATGAGCAGAAACACAGAACCTTCATTCTTTGCTGGGTCACAGCAGCACTGGGCTCCTCCCTCTGCAGCCAGCCTGCCTCTGTATTTAGCCCTCAGGGAGGAGCTGAGAGCATGTGGCCTGTTGCACAGGCCTGAGAGTCCAGGATCCTCATGCCCTCAAGGACCAGGCAAGGGAGAAAAGGCCAAAGGAACAAGGCTATCACCACAGACCTGGAGATTATTACAGTTGGTGGCATCCTTTGACTCTCATAGCTATTGCTTTCTGGGCATTCTATGGTATTTTTTACTCTGAAGACTAGGGTGATGGAATTCTAAATCACAGGCTTGGTGATTTTTGTGAAACTGTAAGAGGAGAGCTGAGAGATCTGGCATTGGCATGGTGTAGGCACAGGGGAGCTGGGTTCCAGGGTGTCCACCTCACCTGGCACAAAGGTGTAGATGAAGGCCTTGCCCTCCACCATTAATAAAGATTGCAATGTGTGTCTTCCAGATAAACAGTGCTTCACTGCTTTCAGAGCCATGACCACCAGTGCAATGTGTCTGTGCCATCATACTGAAGGCTGTCAGACACTGCTGCAATTTTATTAATCGTTTATTTGCATTTACATTAGATGGCAGGTGCCTATTTCCTACTAGTATAATGGGTATCATATTATCAGTAGTTTAAACAAAATCTGAGGCAGAAGTAATAAGCTCTCTAGGTTGAGAGATCTAATCTTTGATCTAATTAACTACTTAATTAATCTTTGATCACTGAAAATGAATCATTTCACTAATATCTTCTATGATTTTTATGCCTTGTTGACACCTATCACTTAGATTACCTATCATTAGAACAGGAATAGTGGCCTTATTCATTCTTTCATTTCACCATGGGAAATGTACTGAGATAATGGGTTCCTATACAATTGCTTGGATATTGGGTCTCTAGAAAGAAATTTTAATAGGATGTGCTACCTAGGGATGCATTCACTTGGAAGTCTTGGTAACCTAAGAGTGAGAAAATACTTTCTTTTTCTATATAATAGGGAGTTTAGAGACAAAGTTTGCAGCTCTGGCATCCCCATTATTCTCTTGGTCTTCTATTTTACAGGTCTGTGTACCACTGCAGGCTTCCTGCAGTTCCAGCAGCCATGACCTGTTGGTTTGGAAGACAGAAAGTTGCTATATACTAAGCTTTTCTTTTCTTTCTTTTTATAATTATTTTTAATTATAATTAAATAAAGAACCATGGGTACAAAGTTATTGATAGTTGAGTTTTAGGTATATAATACTGCAGCACCAATGCCATCACCAGTGTCAATCCCCATCACCAGTATTCTCATATGCCATCCTCTCCCACCTTCCTAATCAACTTCTCACACCCCTCATCCTATTTCACCTTGGAAAGTACATTAAAGTTTGGGAGTTTCAGTTCAGATCTTACATTTTCAGTGTTGTTGAGTCTGTCCTTTTTTTGTATAGCCATACCACTTTCCTACATCATCAACATAACCAAAGCTCAGACTCCTTTTCTTCCATTACTTCCCTTTCTCATCTTCTTCCTGCCAGCCTTGATTTCTTTTCTTCTCTGTCCTTCTCCTCTTCAGGCTCTGGGGTTAAGAGTGATCTGGGCATCCTCCATTTACTACTTTATATTTTCTCATACAATTATTGTTTTTGTTTTATGGGTCACACTGGGCAGTACTCAGGGGTTAATCCTTGCTCTATGCTCAAAAAATAGCTCTAGGCAGGCTCGGGGGACCATATTGGATGCTGGGATTTGAACCACTGTCCTTCTGCATGCAAGGCAAATGCCTTACCTCCATGCTATCTCTCCCGCCGCAACAATTATTTTTATATACCACAGGTAAATGATATCATCTTGTGGTTTTTTTCCTTCTTCTGCAAGGTTGTCTTTTTATTAGGAAAGGAAAATTTTTATCTGAGTCATAAGAGAGACTAAAAAAAGTAAAAAGTGAGACAGGTCAGCTTTGTCTACCTCTCCAGGTTGACAGCACTGTCTATGCAGGCAAAGATGGACCATGATGACTCATAAGAAAGAAGGATGATGATGCAGTCATATGGTTCAACAATGTAGCGGCTGTTTGAAAGGGAAGAAGTGATAGGTTACCCTCATCTTGCAGACAAAGAACTAGTGAGCACACAGTATTTGAGCCAGGATTAAGGGTCTCATTTACTTAGCTTCTGCCACTTTGAATCCTCTCCCTATTTCTATCAAGTGTTTGCTTTCAAAGTATTGCTTTCAGGACTCTTTCCTAGCTGCTTCTCAATAAAGCCTCCCTATCTTTTTTGAAGAATTCTGGGAAGGATATAATCTTCCTGGTACCTTTTTGTTGTTGTTTACTCTAAGGACCATGCCTGGCAATACTCAGGACTTACTCCTATGTCTGTCTTCAGGGATCACTCTGCAGAGTTTAAGGGCCTATAAGTGGGAATTGAACCTGGATAAGCTGCATGCAAAGTAAATGCCTTAACTCTATGTGTGTCTTTCTGGCTTCCTAGTATATTTTTTTATATTTTTTTCTTCCCTTTCTTTTGATGCTTCTGGTACAATGACTGAGGATGACATATTGCTTGTTCTTGTTGCCTATCAGAGATTAGTTTAGTTGCAGTGCTCACAAACATTTGGCTGTTGTTTTCAAGAAAGTATCTCAGTTGAGGTGGCACTGAAGGTTCTAACCAGCAGAACTCAACTGCATTCAACATATGTGAATGGGATCTATTTCAAGGACTTCTGTCTTGGACTTCTGTCTTGCCACTGATCCAGTTCTAGGACCCTCTTTCTAGTGAGTTGTGAGTAGAAAGTGAACTTGAGGGACTGTTAATAGCGGGCCCAATATTATACCCTGCACTGTTGACATAGAGTCTTTTGGGTCTCCATGCTGCACCAGAGTTTGGTAGTGGTGATAGTGTTCATAGATTCTAACGTCTTTCACAATATTGTGATCTTCCCTTGTAATAAGCCTGAGAAGAGGACTCCTTCCAGATATCCTGGGCTCACAATTGGGTAGACCTGATGCCTTGGTTCCCCTGTGACCATGATCCTGGCTCTCCATGGGAGACTGCATGGAACCTGGCCTCCTAGGGCTAGTTCTGCTGGGAGATAGGAGAGTAATCTGCATGGCTAGGAGGAAAGGCTGAGTGGTAGAGAGCCCAGAGATAGGAACATTGATTTGATCCTGTGTGAGAGCAGCAGATCTCTCAGCAGAATTGACTCTACTAAGCCTGTTCATATCCTGCAAACTGGCACTGAATGAAACTCACTGTTGTCACCTACGGGGAAAAACACTGCAATGTCAGGAGCATGTCAAGTCACCCTGGTAACAAGCCATCTGTGCTGCTTAGAGAGTATTTAGGAGGCAGAGCTAATTACTGGATTTTGTGCAATTCAAGGATGTCTTCCACCAATCCTTGGACAGGTTTGTTGTTTGGTTTGTTGTTTTGTGGAGGTTTATTTGGGGGGGGCACACCCAGTGACGTTAGGGGTTACTACTGGCTCTGCACTCAGAAATTGCTCCTGCCAGGCTCGGGGGACCATATGAGATTCTGGGGATTGAACCCAGGTCTGTCCTGTGTTAGCCGCATGCAAGGTAAATGCCCTACTGCTGTGCTATCACTTTGGCCTATGTTGTTGTTGTTGTAGTTATTGCTGTTGTTGTTTTTTAATCTTATAGAGGAAAAGATACTTTTCCTGAGATTTTGCCAATAATAACCACAGCAGTCAATAATAATGGACGTGTTTACAATACTGAACTCTTTGTTCTGCTTATTGGTGAAATTCTCTTGCTTCCCTGTGGACTTTGGCCTTCCATGAGTATTGGCCTTCAAGATCCTGTTTCACTGGTTTTGTAGGCAACTTCACGTGTCTCTTTTCCTTCATAGTCAAATCTGTTGCAAATGCTTGTACTGTATGTACTTTGGTGGATAGGCAAGTGGGTAAGCTACAGTGGCCTTACACATGACAAATGCTAGAGATCCTGGCTGAGAGTCTTTAGACTACGTAGCTCCTTTACATGTTGCAGCCAGCTTTTACAGCTTTTACTTCACTGTCTTTTGATCTTTAATAATTTCACTAATAGATCAAGCTACAGCTGTGTGGTTGTTGCTGCTGTTCTCCTCTTCTTCCTCTTCCTTCCTCCTCCTCCTCAACCTCTTGTGCGTTCATCTCACACTCAGTGGTGTTCAAGGTTTACTTCTGTGCTTAGGGACCAATCCTGGTGATGCTCTGGAGACCAAATTCAATGCCAAGAACCAAACCCAAGTCAGCTTTGTGCAAGGCAAATGCCTTAATCCCTATACAACAGAGTCCCCTTGTTTTGGTTTATTTACTGAGTGTAATAAAACAAAATATTGGGTGCATTTGTTTAACTTTCAGTTGCTTTTCTTTATGAAGGCATACAGTTATTAAATAGACTGGAAATTTCCCTCAGTAAGATTCAGCAACTTTTTGTTGATGTTATGTTGTAAATAAAACTCCCTGTGGAGTGTTTGGTGTCTAAGGCAGCATACAACAGCTGAAGGGTTATTGTTGTCAAACACAAGCCTGGTCCTTACAACAACATATAACACCATCCACAGTATTCACTTAAGCTTGTGCACCAGAGCTGTTGAGTGGCAGATAGTTGTCAGTCTTATTCCCTCACTCTGCTAGCTGGGAAAGAGAAGACACTCTATAATAGGTTAAATCTGAGAGCTAAAAAGAGAGCACATCGGCCTCCTTCTGGCTTTTACCCAAGGCGTATTTTTAAAAAGTGCTTGCGGAGCAGAATTTGTTGAGATAATCAGTTGTGGAAATGCCAGATGATGGTGATGGGGAGAAGTTACTGTTTGTGGAAAAATAAAATTTTACATCATTGTTTTCTGTCTTATGCTTCCTGCCAAGCTGAATTGCTTATAGGAACTTATCTTTATACGTTCATTGACAGCTGCAAGTGACTTTGGATGTCTATAGAGAAAGAACTTGCAGAACTTTTAATAGATGACAGAAGGGGTACCTCCAAAATGTAAAAAGTCATCAGTATCTTTTCCCCAGAACTGAGAAAAATGGACAAGTTAAATTGTATCTAAATAAGATTTGATTTTATATGTACCCATATATGCACATATATGTAATATATAATCTCTTTATATCTATTGAATTGATAACTTCGTCCAGGCTATTTGCACATCACTTCCCATAGTTTTGTTGTTTCTCTTTCCTTTTGTTGCTGATCTGTTGTAACCAACCTGTTGCAAATTCCGCACACCTGCTGTTGTGAAGCTCTGACGCTTGGGTTTTAAAGTTCATCAGGATCTGCAAACTATTTGGATGCACTCACACTCAGTGACAGTGTTCTCCAGGCTTCTCACATGTATATTCACTAGGGGTTGCACACCTGGTTGTGTTACTTGCACAACTTACACACAAGGTTGCAGTGTCCAGAGACCACACACCCTGTTATGGTACCAGGAAAATTAGGCAGGAAAGCTATAGGGTCTACATGGGATGCATCTAGGCAGTCTGGGATCAACTGTGCATTCTCATGAGAATGGACACTCTACACCATTGTTACATTACAGAGATCCCAACGAGGTGTCTTGTTTTGTTTTGTTTTAAATAATGTGTGACTGTACTGAGAACACTTGAAGTCTACTCTTTCAGAAAATTTCAAAGCTAGGGCCAGAGCCATAGTACAGCAGGTAGAATACATACCTTGTATGTGCACAATGCATATTCAATGCCCAGCATCCCAATAATCCCCTGAGCCCCATAAGGAGTGTCACCTGACAACAGAGACAGAGTAAGCCTGGAGCACCACCAGGTGTTGCCATAAACAAAATAAAATGTCAAGGTTATAATTTGAGTGCTGATAATAATCACCATGTGCTATGTATTAAGTCCCCAAATGGAATTATCTTAGAGATGAATGTCTGTACCCTCTGATCAAATTTTTGTTTTACCTCTTGACCCCTTCTCAACACCATACTCCTTTATCTTTGTGTAAGTTTAACTTTCCTAGATCTCTTGTGTGAATTGGGTCCTGAGGCATTTATCTTTCTGCCCCCTGACCTTTATCTCTTAAGCATGATGTCTTCTAGGTTTACTCATGTCACAAATGATGGCTTTTTTTGGGGGGGGGTTGGGCCACACCCGGTAATGCTCAGGGGTTACTGCTGGCTATGCGCTCAGAAGTCGCTGCTGGCTTGGGGGACCATATGGGACGCCGGGGGATCGAAACGCGGTCCGTCCTAGGCTATCTCTGGCAAGGCAGACACCTTACCTCTAGTGCCATCACGCTGGCCCCATGACTCTTTTATTTATGGCTGACTAATATTGTGTGTGTGTCTATTTTAGTTCCTTACAGGCATTTTGAACAGCCAAGAAATTGATTTTCCATAGGAGAGAAAGTCATGTAAATAATATTTTCTTTATTATAGCTATGATTCAAACAATTGGTCAAAAGCTAGCATAGAATTCTGGTGTTCTCTTTTTTTTTTTTTTTTTTTTTT
>PVKC010047542.1:0-11048 GCA_004027635.1 Crocidura indochinensis | reverse complement strand
AAGGTCAGAGGAAAGATGGCTGAGAGAAGTTAAGATGCAGGGCTAGCTGCTTAAAAGGTTATGATAGAGGCCACACATGTAGTGGCTAGGATGAATAAAGCTGTTACTTCCTGAAGCCTGCATGTGAGTGAGATTTCTGCCCGCCTCTCTCATGAATATCCAGACCTGAGGGTTAATTGGGGTTGTGGAGCCACATGGTTCAGAGCCTAAAGACAGAGGCCTCCATCCACCTTCCAAGCTAATTATAAGGCTTAAATTATTACAACAGGAGACCATACCCCTGAAGTTTCCTGACAGGAGACCATATCTAGGCTTCAGGCAAACCAGTTTGTCCAATCCCGGTCATTGTCGGCAGTGCCCATACAGGTATACCTTTCACAGTCTCTGTTGTTGATCTCGCACCTCTGCATTAAAGGTCCTGGAATCTGTACACCCCACATTGAAATTAGGATGGTGCGGAGCGGTGTCTAATTTCACCTCACAATTAACAGGCAATGCAGAAAGCCCTGACCAGTACACAAGTCGTTGTTGTTGTTTAAATCTTCTCAGTGTTTAAGGGAAGACTCTTTTGAGTAAATCGATGTCAGAGGGGCAGTAGGGTCTTCCCCGGTAGAGGATTGCTTCCAGGTGATGTCATAAACAACGCTGAATATTTCATAGATGGCTTTCCTGTTCAGGGGTGACTGGAAAATGCCCAAACCTCTGAGGCCTGTGCCAGGTCATCATGTCAATGTTCAGGGTTTGTAAGTTTCCATTGCACCACAATATTAGTGTGTTCCCATCTCTATTAGATAAGAACTTATTTGTATGTATAGTATTTTCCATTTTAATATGCCATTGCAAACAAGGAATAATGCCACCTGGCGTTATCAGCACACAAGGGTGCTGCAAGAATGAGTCCAACAATTCCCGTGACCTGGTTCAAACATAAGCATTAAACTGAGGGACTCTCACCAAAATTTCTTATTGAACCGTTCCCAGCAAGATTGGTGCCTATGGGGATGCTAGAACAAGTCCAATAATCTAATTGACTTGGTTCTTATATATACATTAAATGGAGGGACACTTCTACAAATTTCCTTATTTAACAATGAGCCAGGTCTTTATGACAATGTTCAGGGTGTAAGGTCCTACTGCATTACAAGATTTGTATGCTCCCATCTCTATAGGATAAGAACGTGTTTGAATATAATTTCCCATTTTAATGTGCCTATGCAAAGAAAGAACAGTATCACGTGGCGAAATTGGTGCCACAATCGAAATTGGTCCAACAATCAAATTGACTTGGTTCTTATATAAATGTTAAATGGAGGAACACTTCTACTAACTTCCTTATTTAACAAATAACAAAGGGATAAAAAGTGGGGAAAATAAACAATCTAACAGTGTACTCAATAGTCACCATAATGTGGGAACTAATCAGAAACCTAGTATGGTAGCAAACACAGTTACACAGTGAAGAAAGGAAGAGGCCAAGAAGCTGCTGAGAGTAAACAAGTAGAAAAAGAGTAGTGGCCTCTTCCCAGCCTGAGAGTCCATCCTCCCATTTTTATTTTGAATATATACAGTACCCCACGCAAAGTGGTCTCCTCCCAGTCTGAGTGTCCATGCTCCCATTTTTATTTTGAATATATATGGTACCCCCCACGCAAAGTGGTCTCCTCCCAGCCTGAGAGTCCATCCTCCCATTTTTATTTTGAATATATATGGTATGCACAGTGGTGCTAGCCCCTGCGCGGTTTTTAAAATGGGACCAGTGAGAAAAAAAATATCAGTGAATGTCGAGACATACACCAGTGCTGCATCGGCCTGCCCTACACCCCATGCGTCCCCCCTTTTTGTAGAAAGACAAAGGCAGAAACACTGAGGACCACAATAGAGTCCACCTGGGCCGACAACCAGGGAAGACCTGGAATAAAGGGGAGATAGGGAAAGGGCTGGAGGCCTGCCAAGCCTCCCAGCACCCCCTAAGCTAGGGAGAACGCCATCCGGCATGGGGTGTCCCCTATCCCCAATACCTGGGAAGTCTGGCCTCCAGGATCAAGGCACTGGAAGCCAGCTATCTGCCCAGCCCCTCCCTTTGCTCCTCCTCTCTAGAGTAGGGAAGGGGGGGAAGCCTGGGGACCCCTAATAGAGTCCACCTGGAACCTGCAGCAGGCTACCTGAGGTGGCACTCAGGCCAGGTCTAGAGCCCAGGGGGAAATAGGGGAAGGGCTGGAGGCCTGCCAAGCCTCCCAGCACCCCCCAAGCTAGGGAGAATGCCATCCGGCATGGGGTGTCCCCTTAAGCCTCCCTCTGGAGCCGGCTTGGAAGTGGGGAAAGCCTAGGTTACCCCATAAGCTCCTCCCAGGAACCCACCTTTCTGGCTTGCCCAGGCATGTGGCCCAGGGGAAGTCCTGGAGCTCCGGAGGAAAGAGGTAGAGGGGTGCTGGGGTGATCCAAGTCCTGCACCTCAACCCTAGGCCAGGTTAAAAAGGCCTCTGGCACAACTGAGGTCTGCCAAACCCATGCTGGCCGAGACTCCTGGCTCCCAGGAAGCCCCTCTTTTGAATTTTAAACCTTTTTTTTGTTTGTTTGTTTGTTTTTTGGTTTTTTTTTTGTGTCACACCCTATGACACTCAGGAGTTACTCCTGGCTATGTGCTCAGAAATCGCTCCTGGCTTGGGGAACCATATAGGGCGCTTGGGATAGAACCCTGGTCTGTCCTAGGCAAACGCCTTACCACTACTCCACTGCTCCGACCCCGAATTTAAACTTCTTAAACCACTCAACACGGAGCTTCCTCTCACTTCTCTACCTCTCACTCCCACTCCTTTCCCAGCTCATGACTCTTGAGCATCAGCACCCACACATCTGCACTTAAACTGCCTTCACAAATGTTACCAATGTATTTTCAGGTTCTACACTAGTCAGAAACTTTCAGTTTAATTTTTTTGCCTAATGTATTTTGTGTATTTATTAAACGACATTTTGTTGAAAATGTATGATATTTAAGTAGAACATATGCTCATTAATTAATTAAAAATTAGTAACATTGATTTACAATGCTGCCATTTAGAATTACAAATTCACACATTTTAGCGCTGGAGAAAGTACAGCAGGTAAGATGTTTGCTTTGGAAAAAAAAAGATGTTGTTTTGTACGTGGTCAACTCAGATTCAAGAACTGGTGTCCCATATGGTCCCCTGAACATTGCCAAGAATATTTCCTGAATGCAGAGTGAAGAGTAATCCCTAAGCATCACCAGGTATGGCCTATACGCCCACCAAAAGAAGAGGACCAAGTTCACATGGCTCTTCAAAAAAATATGTCAACATACCATTTCTAGCACTAATGTACTACATATATATATATAGTCTATATATATGTATATATATATAGTCTATATATATATATATATAGTCTATATATAGTCTTCCACCTCATTTATTGGGCTCTCTCTGTTCTTGGCTCCTTTATTCCTGCCGTAAGATCTACGGGTTTATTTTTATTCCCTTTCTTTTCTTTTTATTTGCTTTGAGAAATTTTCTAGTTCTTTTCTCCCTTGATCATTCTGTAGCATTTATGATTGCTGATCATTTCTTCCAGAAGTTTGAACTTCTTTGGTATTTTAAGATGCCATTTTCTACTGATTTTCTTTCTGCCCTGTTCAATTAGACATTTCCTTTCCCCTCCATTCTTAAAATATTATTCTCTAACTTCCTGGGCCTTAGTACTCTTATATTCATAAATATAAAAATGTCAATGCTGTTGATGACCCTGAATTGACTTTGCTACCTCCTCTTGCTTTCCTAAACTCTAACCAGCATATCCAACTCTCTAACATCTTGTTTGTCTCAGAAGCATTTTTTCCATATTTGCTCCATAAATTTTCAGTGGATAATGTATGCTCACTATGTTCTACATGTACACATAGTCATAATGCTCTGGTATTCATCTTATTACTCAAGGAAACTAGTTTTTTGTCTGTACTATTTCAGAAAGATGGATTACTGTTATCTTTCATTTCAACTAAGTGTAAGCTTTTTTTGAAACCACACCTACTCTCAAATTGTACCACTGAGATATGGGGCTACTCATGGCTCAGATCTTGGAAGTTACTTGGTGGAGAGTGTGATGTTGGGTATTGAACCCCAACCATCTGCATGCCAGTTCCATGTGTAATTAATCTTGCCCCCATTTGTGACTCAATGTCTCCCCCTCCCATTTACTAGGTCTTTAGTGTGAAAGTTTTTAATTCTTTTTTTTTTTTTTTTTTTTGGTTTTTTGGGCCACACCCGGCGACGCTCAGGGGTTACTCCTGGTTATTTGCTCAGAAGTCGCTCCTGGCAAGCACGGGGGACCATATGGGGAACCGGGGGATCGAACTGCGGTCCGTCCTAGGTTAGCGCAGGCACCTTATCTCCAGTGCCACCGCCCGGCCCCAGTTTTTAATTCTTATTAGAATAAATTACATTCCTAACTGCCTTTTCTTTTTCTCTCACCCTTCCTTTGTAGAAATCTAATATTACTATCATTCTCACACTGTTATTTTTTAAGCCCATTCAGAGATTTTCTGCTGTCTTATATTGATACATAATCTTAATTAATTTATTGGTCACTGTGTTCCTCTATGTGTAAGTAATAGTTATATTGAGGATATACATATTGAAGCATAAAAATGATCTCTTAAATTCATCTTTATAATATTAAGTCCAATTTCCTTTTCCAAATCTAATAATAATCCTCTGAGAATTTTAAAGGAAGGTTGAGAGATAGTACAGAGGGTAGTGTCTTGATTTGAGTTAGATGCTTGGAACCCCATATTGTTCCCAAGTCCTGCCAAGAAGTGATTTCTGGGCACAGAGCAAAGCATAAGTAAGTCCTAAATAACACCTGCTGTTGCGCCAACTCAAAAAATAATATACAACTATTCTATAGCTTTCTGGGAATATTTATTATACAATTTAAGTACTGAAGAATAATATGGCCTATGTAAAATTATTTTGCCTCAAGAGCATCACAAAGTTTGCTTAAACCCTTCACGCCACTTTTGGCTAAAGAAATATGCCTGTCCTCTGTCTTAGAGTCAGTTCCTCTGTTTGTGAATGACTGCTTTAGTGATGTAGTGAAGGGGAATTTGGAGAAGCAGGAATCTAACAGTTTAATATCAATGACCTTTGCCTGTGATTTTCTTGTCGATTTAACCTGGCCAATTGACTCTGAAGGACTTCTTTAGAGGAGTAACCTTATCTTCTAGTTTTTCCAACATAATTTCAAAAACTCCCTCTGGGTTAAGATATCATTGCTGTATTTTATGTTTACATGACTTTAGTCTTTCTAGTTATCTCTATGTTTCTTCCTAAGGAGTTGTCAACTCCCATGGTCCTTTTTTATACCCTTTTAATTTTGTGGAGAAACTTTGCCTCCCCATCCTTTTCATCTTATACAAATCCTCCCCCAAATGTTAGAGCACAGATTCCTCTGTCCTTCCAACATAGATCACTTCAGTAGGTGAACTGCTTCCATAAGACTCTAGACCTAAAATTTTTTTCTCTTTGTCTCTTTGCCCAAGCACTCTGCCAAATTTTAGGGTACTTTGAATAAGCACAACCCTTTTCTTTTAAATGGGATACATTTAAGGGACATTTATTACTGAGAATACAAAGTTTCTTCCAAGATTTCTCTCACAGTATGAGTAATATTACCTAAGAGATCCAAAAATCATTAAGTACCTTTAAATACAAATAGAGAATATTATTGGTGACGGAGGCTGTATACTGTGAATGTTCATAATTCCATAGAATTGTGCTTACAGTGATTATAACAGCAAATTCTGTACTATGTATATCCTACCTTCTCAGGAGAGAGGATGCTAAAATTTGAAACATGAAAGAGTTTGGAGATCAGATTCTGCTGGTCCACAGGCTTCTAGTTGAGGCAGATGATAGCAGTATTCCTTCTTTATAGGTTCTCTAATTGGTTTATCTTGGAGCTGTGCTTTCTCAGTGAAAGTGAAGGAATGCACCCGCAGTCCCTCTCTAGGAGGGGAGGGAAGACATAATAGCATTTCTCCACAGGCACTGCATGTCCTACAATGCTGATAGCTTATTTTCCTAGAGCTTCCTTTGATAATGCTGCCAGTGAGATTGTTTTCTCCTGGTTGGGACCATTCTGATCTGAGGCTAGTCAGTAATCCCTGCGGGGAAATGAGCAGATCATCTACTGGGATTGGGTCTTAATAGAATGTGCAATCTCAATATTTTTTGTTCTTTGCTTTGGGCAGAGAGAATTGGACTCAATTCCAGAATAAGATCATCTTCTATGACACTTTTTTTTACATGAGTTTATTCTGATTTATTAAAATACACTGTGGCACAAACTATGATAAAAGACACTGCAAAGTATGACTTTCATATTCCTTTGCCTATTTAGAGAAACATTCCCTAGCTTTAGAATTGGGAAGACCAAAGAAAACCTTCACAAAAATGCGGTTCTGATTTGTCTCTTTGTCTTTCATAATTGTCTTTGTCTGTGCAGTTTATCTTACACTTAAACTTACACAGTTGCATGTAAGATTCTCTGATAAATTTGGAAAGTAGAAGAGGAATTCACTCTAATAAGTGATGCTGAGCTTCAGATTTTGATATGGAGGGGAATACCAGTATGAAATACAAACTCACTGTGCTCCTTACACACTGAAGCCTTAATGTGCTTGTTCTTGTAAATATCAAATTTCAAAAGAGATCATTCCTATGGAAAGGAATTAATTCCAAAAATACTTGGACAGAGCAAGTAAGGTCAGGAAGTTCCTAATTTGGGTCCTTATAAGGATACAATTGACTCTCAATTTTTACTTGTCAATTTCAAAACATGGCCTAGACCTACTTGGGCCCTAGCAAGTTTTAATAACACAAGGATGCTCTCTTCTAATTTCAGATTAGGAATATTTAGATTGTGGAAAATGAGAAGCCAAGTAATAGGCATGAAGAACACCAGGGATCAGGATGAGAAACTGCAAGTGCATGTCTTGCCTTAAAGTTTCATGTACTTATTCAGCTTGACCATTCTTCATTCTGCTGAAACTCTAGTCTAGCCCATCTCATCTGGCCATTTGTAAAGAGCAGTTACTGAGAATCCTGCATGAGCTCTTTCAGCCAGCTGTATGTCATTTTTAGAATATGGCTTTAGTTCTCTATTTTGAGAAGGCATTTATTCCGTTTCCAGTTGGTCAGCGTTATTGAGAGACATTTAATTCATCAAAGGTTACTTATAGGGCAAGCTCAGTTAGGAGAGGGAAGCACCATAATTTTTAAAGAGCCAGGGATACTGTCCTTTCAAAGAGAAGCAAGTTATTTTCCACTGGAGATGCCTCCATGTTCTGCTGCTGTGCCAAATTACTGATTCAAAAAATAAAAGAATTCCAACAAGGAATAAAATAGCAGAAGCAACATTTTCTTCTTCTTATCTCAGATGTTGATTTTGATATGTGGAAAGGGATACATTCATACTTTTAACATAAAACTAACTTGATAAAATAAGTTAAATTTTTTACTCCATTAAAAATTGGAATAAAATTTCTGTAGAGGGCCCGGAGAGATAGCACAGTGGCGTTTGCCTTGCAACCAGCCGATCCAGGACCAAAGGTAGTTGGTTCGAATCCTGGTGTCCCATATGGTCCCCCGTGCCTGCCAGGAGCAATTTCTGAGCAGACAGTCAGGAGTAACCCCTGAGCATGGCTGGGTGTGGTCCAACCCCCCAAAAAAAATTTCTGTAGAGTAACATCGATTTTAATATACACACAATTTTATGAGATTTTTGTTTTGTTTTAGTTTGGGGGGGCCACAATTGGTGACACTAAGGGGTTACTCCTAGCTATGTGCTCAGAAATAGCTCCTGGCTTGGGGACCATATGGGATGCTGAGGTATCAAACCATGGTCTGTCCTAGGCTAGCCTGGTCAAGGCAGATGCCTTACTGCTTGCACTACCACTCCAGCCCCAATTTTATGAGCTTTAATAAATGTACATTCATGTACATGTCACTGGAAGTGATGGAGAAATCTCTGCGCTAATGATAGAGGGTCTTTGCATCGCTCCCAGGAAGTTTCCTTTTTCCTACTTCTCCCACTCCCTTGCTGACAAGCATGTTTTTTGTAACCTTAGATTTGTTCTGCCTGTTCTAGAACTTCATATAAGTAATTTCATGTAGCATGTACCCTACAATCTTTGGCTTTATGCCTGATGTAATCTTCCGAAGATTCATCTATATTCATAAGTAGTTTAGAGCTCATGGATCTGAAGTTAATTTTCTCTCTAAATATAGGAAATTTCAACCATTATTTCTTTAAGTGTATTTTTTATCCCATTTTCTCTCTCCTTTCCTTTTGTAACAGCAATTGCATGTGGTTAATAACTTGTTATTGTCCTTCATATTTCTGAAGCTCTGCTCACTTTTTCCAATTTCGTTTTTTCCTTTTCCAACAGAAGAGGATTCTATTGAAATGTCTTCAAATTCACTAAACTTTTGTTCTCTAATGTTCCCTTATATTCATTCAGTGAATAAAATTTCAGGTGTTATTTTTATTTCTAGGCATTTTTCTTAGTTTTTAAATAATTTCTATTTCTCAATTGAGATTACAGACTTTAACCATATTTCTCACAGTCTTTTAGTCTTAGTTTGCTAATTCCAACATGTGGCCTGTCAAGTGCACTTTTTCTTTTTTTTTTCTTTTTTTTTTTTTCAAGTGCACTTTTTCTATGGACAGCCATGTTCCCCTAGATTATAGTCATCAGTACCCAACATTGGGTGGGGAGTGTGGGTGGCTGGTTTTTCAATAAGGATTCTGGAGGCCTAGGGTGATTCATAATTGGGCCAGCAGCTCAAAGTGAGGGTCCAATGTTACAGTGCTGCCATGACAAAGTGCTTGGGGGGTTCTAGGGCTGGACCTATCAATGCTAGGGGGACTAGATGGTGCCAGTATCAGCTGCAAGCAAGGCATGCAAGGCATGTACCTTACACTGACTATTTTTCTGTCCCATCTTTACCCATATCACAATAGGTAGAAATATTGGTATTGTACACCTATTTTCCACCTATGATGGTTGATTGCTTGATAGAAGGTTCACTTACTGTCTTCCTTTTTCTTAGGACTTTGTTCTTTGTTTTAATGCTTCGCAAGAGTCTGAAAAGCCCTTATTGTCAAGGCCAAGATTGTAGGACTCCAATCCCCACTTGGCAACCTTAGAGGTTTGTAGCAAATCAATCTTTGTCAGCTCTTTCAAACTTCTAGTTTCTTTCTTCACAGTTCCTTGAAATCAGTTTTGATTATGCATAGTTTGCCAAGAATTTATAGAGCATTCTTAGACAATTTTGAGAGGGACAGCTCAATCGTTTGTTTGTTTTTTTCCTCAAGATTTCTCCACTCAAATTACAGCTACGCTGTGATTTCCACTGACTTCTCACCCCCCAAAATTGTACTTTCTGCCTTGAGGATCATTTGCCAGGCAGTACCTCTCCACAATCATGGAAATACTGTTCTCACCTAACAAATGCAGTTTTGTTGCTTTTGAATTTTTCTAGTTTCTTCCTATTTATGGTTGCTCCCTGGAGCCTTCAAGAGTTTTTTTTTTTTTAATTTGCTATGGAAAACAATGGTTATCTTCAGAGGCTTAGTCAAAATAAACTACTTTACCAGTGCTAAAAGGAGTTTCAAAATATTTTGTATTGTACAAAATGAAGTATGAAATTTTGGGAAATGAGCTGATAAATATTTACAAATATGTTTTCTTTTCTTTCTGGATCTTATTTTTTTCCCCTGGGAGATTTATATTCAGTACTTTTATTTCCCACATGTCTCAGCCTTTTGAACTGGAAAAACTTTTCCTGCCTGGATTCCTAGATTTTTCTTGGCACTTTTCTTGATATGTATTTTTCATATCACATTGTGATGATCAATGTATTTTTTTAGAATAATGGGGGCTTGTAGGCCTTTACCTGATATTATAGATAACTCATCTGTTATATAGTAAGCACTTAACACATAAATGCATTGATGAATAAGTGAATGCAAGGACTAACCAAGAGATAAACGTTTGGAGTGGAAATTTGAATGATTCTTGTGAAATTTCCATGGGGCAAGACTGGGGATATGGCTCATATGGGAATATATTCTCTTCATAGGGCCCACAGGAAGGGCCTGGTGGATCCAAGCAATGCTTGGCAGCCAATAGTCAAGTTTGAGCTGAAGACCATCTCCCTGCCCAGCATAACTAGGTGTGGCTTCCCTCAATAAAAACAAAAAACAAAAACAAAAAAAACTTTGATTTTGGGGAGATGTTTAAATATCTTAACTTTGTTATGTTATCATTATTTGCCTCCAGGTATTTGATGGGGTCACACCCAGAATTCTCTATAATTCTCTATATTTGATGCTGAGAGCTTTCTCATGGCTCTATATACAGAGATCACCCCTGGCAGTACTTAGGGGATTTTAAGGGTCTCATGGGGATTAAATTCAGGCAGTTGAGTGCAAGGCAAACACCCTATCCATTGTACTATCTTTTGGTTCTACTATCTGCTGTATTATCTCTTTTCATTCAGTCATTTTAAAATTAAATTGAAACAATATTACTAGAATCCAAATATTATACTGAAAAATTATGTAAATTTACGCAACTGAAAAAGCAGAAGATGGCCTAGTTTATTGTTTTAGGCAGTTGTAAGGTTAACAGGAAGGTGAAGATTAAAGCCTGAACTTATCTACTTTAGTTTTGGTAAAAGCCTAACTCAGGATAGCACTTTGGAAGACTGTTAATACATGAATGCATTCCAGAAGAGGTGCTGACAGCTACATAGGCTGCATTTTTATTTAAGATGAAAGCTCCATTTAGCCAAGTAAGATAGCTTATATTATTTTTTACAGAAAAGTCCAAGTAAAGGACATGAAAGGCTGATGTTCAAAAATGACTGCTCTATTTGGGGGGGTGGGGAAATTAAGGTGACTGAGATAGTACATTGAAAATTTAGAACAGATCCTTGCCTGGTCTGGATTGGAAATTGGGGACAAAA
>PVKC010047541.1:0-11060 GCA_004027635.1 Crocidura indochinensis | reverse complement strand
TTATTTACAATAAAAAATTTGGTATTTCTGAGTTTATAATTAAAATTTGAAAAATCGAATTTTAGAAAGAAATTTAGAATGTTAGTTTAGAATTTGAATTCATACTATTTAGAATGTTTTTCTATAATTTTTGGTGTTCGAATTATAAATTTTAGACTCAAATATAGAGATTTATCTATTTAGAATTTAATTATATTACTTATGAGTTTTTTTTTAATTTTGGGGGCACACACGTCAGTGCTCAGGTGGATCTTCTTGCTTAGCACTCAGAAGTAGCTTTTCAAGGAAAGGGGGCATATATGGGACTCCAGTATTTGAAACAACCACCTTTGGTCCTGACGGGCTGCTTGCTTGGCAAACACCACTGTGTCATCTCTCCAGATCCTGTATATGGATATTTGATTTTCATTTCTAATATGTGGTCCACAACTGCTAGCACTAGAAAGGACACAGATACCTACAATTGCACCACCACAGTTATCAAGTATCCAGTTTTTTCTGGCGTATAAGACGACCCTTCCCCCAATGAAAATTTAGCTAAATTCTATAGTAATGTTCTGTACTGCAATGTGGCATGTCAAAACTTGTTCTAGATTCACAGATGAGTGATATTACCCACTTACGTTTAAGATTAGCATACCTCTAAGTCATTTAGGAAGAGTTTCATGGGCTGACAAGTCTTCTAATGAAGAAATCTAGGAATTCTTGGAATATCAAATTTAGAACATTAGATATGGAACTTAGAATTCTGAATATAGAACTTAGAATTTTAGAATTTAGAATTTAGAATTCTTTGTATAGAATATAGAATAAAGAATATAGAATTTTGAGTATAAAATTCAGAATTTTAAATTTAAATTTCTAAATATATAAATTAGAAATTTCTAATTTAGAATACAGACTTCTGTACATAGTCTTTCAATATTTCCAATCTAGAATTTAGTATTTCTGATTTTATAATTAAAATTTGAAAAATCAAATTTTAGAAAGAAATTTAGAATGTTATTTTAGAATTCGGAATCATAGTTTTTAGAATGTATTTTTAAGCATTTTTGATTTCAGAATTATAGAGTTTTAGACTCAAGTGTAAAGATTTATCTATTTATAATTCGATTATATTATTTATGACATTTTTTTTTAATTTTGGGGCACACACGTCAGTGCTCTGGGGTAACATCTTGCTTAGTACTCAGAAGTAGCTTCTGCAAGGAAAGCGGACTTGCGCATAAAGGGGACACCAGGATTTGAAACAACCACCTTTTTTTCTGGATGGACTGCTTGCGTGGCAAAAACCACTGTGCTATATCTCCGGCTTCTATATATGGATTATTGAGTTTCCTTTCTAATACGTGGTCCACACCTGCTAGCACTGGCTAGGACACAGATGCCTACCCTTGTGCCTCCACAGCTATCAAGTATCCAGTGTTTGCTGGCGTATAAGATGACTCTTCCCCCAATGAAAATTTCACTAAATTCTAGAGTAATATTTGTACTGCTATATAGCATGGCAAACCTTGTTCCATATTCACGGACGAGTGATCTTACCCTCTTATTTTTAAGAATTAGCATAACTCTAAGTGTTTTAGGAAGAGTTTCATGGGCTGAATAGTCTTCTAATGAAGAATTATAGGAATTCTTAGAATATCGTATATCAAATATCGAATTTAGAACATTAGAATTTATAACTTAGAATTCTGAATATTGAATTTAGAATTTTAAAATTTAGAATTCTGAAAATAGAATTTAGAATAAAGTATTTAGAATATAGAATTAAAAAAATTAGAATTTAGAATTCTGAATATAGAATTTAGAAATTTTTAATTTAGAATATAGAGATCTGTACATAGTCTTTCTTAAATTCCAATGTAGAATTTAGGATTTCTGAGTTTATAATTAAAATTTAATAATCGAATTTTAGAAAGAAATTTAGAATTTTATTTTAGAATTCGGAATCATAGTATATAGAGAGTTTTTTTAAGCTTTCTCTATTTTCTAATTTTAGAGTTTTAGATTCAAAAGTAGAGATTTATCTATTTAGGATTCAATTATATTATTTATGACTTTTTTAAATTTTGGGGCAAACACGTCAGTACTCAGGGGTAACTTCTTGCTTAGTACTCAGAAGTACCTTCTGAGTGGAAGGGAGCTTTCACGTACATGGAGCACCATGATTTGTAACGATCACCGGTTTTGAAACAACCAGCTTTGGTATTGGATGGGTTGCTTGCAAAAAAAAAAAAAAAAAAACACTGTGCTATCTCTCAGGCTCCTCTTTATGGAATTTTGAGTTTCCTTTTAATATGTGGTCCACACCTGCTAGCATTGGCTAGGAAACAGATGCCTACACTTATGCCACTAGAGTTATCAAGTATCCAGTGTTTGCTGGTGTATAAGACGACCCTTTCCCAAATGAAAATTTTACTAAATTCTGTAGTAATGTTCTGTACTGCTATATGGCATGCCAAAACTTATTCCAGTTTCACGGACAAGTGATCTTACCCTCTTACATTTAAGAAGTAACGTATATCTAAGATTTTTAGGGTGTGTTTCATGGGATGAAAGGGTCTTCTCATGAAGATTTCTAGGAATTCTTGGAATACAGAATTTAGAATCATAGAATACAGAACTTAGAATTATGAATATAGAAATTAGAATTTTAGAATTTAAAATTTGGAATTCTAAATTTAGATTTTAGAATAAAGAATTTAGAATTTTGAATATAGAATTCAGAATTTTAAATTTAGAATTCTGAATATAGTATTTAGAAATTTGTAATTTAGAATGTAGAGTTCTGAACATAGTCTTTAGGATTTACGAATATAGAATTTAGGATTTCTGAGTTTATAATTAAAATTTGAATAATCGAATTTTAGAAATAAATTTAGATTTTTATTTTAGAAATCGAAAGCATAGTATTAAGCATGTATTTTTAAGAATTTTCGATTTTATAATTTAGAATTTTAGACTCAAATGTACACAGTTATCTGTTTAGAATTTAATTATATTATTATTTATGACATTTTTTTAAATTTTGGGGGCACACCTGGCAGTGCACAGGAGTAACTTCTGGCTTAGTACTCAAGAGTAACTTTTGTAAGGAAAGGGGGCGTGCACGTATCTGGGACACCAGGATTTGAAACAACCACCTTCATTCCTTGATGGGTTGCTTACATGGCAAACACCACTGTGCTGTCTCAGGCTCCTTTTTATGGATTTTTGAGTTTCTTTTCTAATACATGGTTCACACCTGCTAGAACTGGCTGGGACACAGAATACTCTAAGACTTTTAGGAATAGTTTCATTTCTGAAGGTTCTTCTAATGAAGAATTCATGAATTCTTCGAATATCGAATTTAGAACATTAGAATACAGAACTTAGAATTTTGAACTTAAAATTCAGATTTTTAGATTTAGAATTCTGAATGTTGAATTTAGACATTTGTAATTTAGAATATAGAGTTCGGTACATAGTCTTTTGGATTTACGAATATAGAATTTACGATTTCCAAGTTTGTAATAAATATATTGAATAATCCAATTTTAGACAGAAATTTAGAATTTTATTTAAGAATTCAGAATCTAAGTATTTAGAATATATTTTTAAGCATTTTCGATTTTAGAATTTTAGAATTTTAGACTAAAATGTAGAGATTTATCTATTTAGAATTTGATTATTATTTATGTCATTTTTTATATTGGTGGCACACAGCAGTGCTCAGAGCTAACTTCTGGTTTAGTACTCAGAAATATCTTCTGCAAGGAAAGTGGAGGGAATGTAAATGGGACACCAGGATTTGAACCAACCACCATTGGTCCTGGATAGGCTGTTTGCATGGCAAACACCACTGTGCTGTCTCTCTGGCTCCTATTTGTGGATTTTTGAGTTTCCTTTCTAATACGTGGGCCACACCTTCTAGCACTGACTAGTACACAGATGCCTACACTTGTGCCACCACAGTTATCAAGTATCCAGTGTTTGCTGGCGTATAGATGACCCTTCCCCCAATGAAAATTTCACTAAATTCAGTAGTAATGTTCTGTACTGATATATGGCATGCCAAAACTTGTTCCTAATTTTGGGACGAGTGATCTCACCCTCTTACTTTAAGAAATAACATACCTCTAAGACTTTAGGAAGTGTTTCATTGGCTGAAGGATCTTCTTATTCATTAACATTGACCTGACAGTGGCCATTTTTGCTTCAGCCTCTCTGCCATTTTCCTGCTTTGCAGCTACAAAATGCCTATGTTTGTTTCACTACAAAGTCCTTGAGCTATCAGGAAACAGGTGGCCACAATAAAGTAATAAATAAATCTTTGGCCAAGCGGAGAAGGACACAGCTTATTATCACCCCCAGGAATGGAATTATTCCCCTAGCTCATATGCTTGAGTTATATAAGGTATGCTTTATTATCCCGTGCAACATTGTTTCTACAAAGTTATTTCTTGCCCTACCATAAATCTGTTAATAGCTCAAGAATGTGGTCAAGCAGACCCTCCTCATGGTCACAGGGTGTTACCATGGAAACTGCTAATCTATATGACTTGCAAGAATGTCCTGACCCCTTCCCCCAGTGCCCACTTTCATATTTGGAAGATGATGTTACCTTCTTTGTTTCACTCAACCTGTGCGGTATTTATACCTTATTTGGAATAATCAAGTGGCCTGCGCGGCAAAAGAATGATTGACATTTCCTTTGCCTGCCCCTTGCTACCTTGTCTATATAAGCAGGAGCCCATCATTAAAGATTTGCCTTTGATCGTTCTTTTCCATCTTGGGCCTGTTTTTTTCTTTAACCTCCTTGATTTCTTACAGGTGTGGTGTATTCCTAACCCCACAAAATAAAGCCACGGCAGTCTGTGAGCCTCTCATCCACTTCCCGCTGGCAGGGCACCTTCGGGGGGCTTCAGGAACCCCGCATGTTGGCGCCCAACGCGGGGCGAAGACCACCACAATCTGTGGACGACTAGCAGGCAGCGAGTCCAGAGCCTTTTCTGTAAGTCTCAGGTACCTCATCAAGGTCACGCTAAATTAGATTAGCCTTAACAAACTGCAGTACATTCGTCGTCACCCCCCCCGCCTGCCGACCCTGATTGGCATTTGAAGCTTCACCCATCAGATACGCAACTATGGGTGCCGCATTGAGTACTGAGTTTAAATTCATTCAGGATATTCAGTCTGAGTTGAAATGTAGTCATATAGACATTACCAAAAAGGATATTTGTAATTTCATAGTCTTTGTTCATGATGTTTGTCCTTGGTTCGTTATTACCTGCCAAATATTGTCGCATCTACTTTGGATAAGGTCGGTAACGAGTTAAGTGATCATTTTTCTTCTAATAATGAACTTGATAAGGAATAGGTAATTTTACAGTATTGGAGTCTGCTTAGAGATATTATTATTGCCAGAGGTTGTGAAGATGCTGCTGACAAAATTGTCCGTGCCGCTGAATCTCATCTTGAATTGGCCTCTCATGAGTGTTCTCGGGCTCCCTCTCGCTCTGACTCTATTTCTCTACTTTCTCCTTCTCCCTCTGAACTCTCGCCTTGGCCCACAACTATCTCTACCACTATGTTCTCTGTGAAAAATCCTAATACCTCCACCTCTTCCTTTGCTTAAAAGCTTAAATCTGCCCTTAAAGATCTCCCTGGTGCTCCTCATCTATACCCTTCTGTTGCTACCGCTCTGCCCCAAGAGCTCGACCCACAGGACACACAAACACTGGAAGAACAAGGCGCTCATTACCATAACCCACTGTCTGCTGCCCCTCCGCTGTATACTTTTCCTGCTCTGCCAATGTCTCTGCTACACTCACCCTCTTCCCCTGACCCTCCTGCCTATCTGGATTCTCAACTTTCAAGTTTGGTCTCTCACCTGTCCGATAAACTTGCTAACGCTCTTGGATCACTCTTGGATCACATACCGCTGCTACTTTTCCTGTCTATCTCCCTGACGGAAACACTCTTTCCCCGCCCGCTCAGCGGCTTCTGCCACCGCTTCCCCCCTCTGGCCCCTGCACCAGGGGCAGTGTGCAGTGGGAGCGAGAAGCCCAAGCGGCCGCTGGCTATTCAGCCAACTCCTCCTTCGCCCCAGCCATGGCGCTCCCACTCCCAGACTCTGGCTCAATCTCAGAGGAGGAGGAACTCAACCCAGGTGTTGCAGATCAACCACAGATGAGGCATTGCAGGAGCTTCTCCTGCGTTATGAATGCATAAATAGAAAGGACCTTACTGAGCTACTTCAGGCAGTTAAAACTTATGGTACCCAAGCCCCCTATACCATCTCTTGTCTTGAGTCATTGGGAAATGGAGGTGCTCTCCTCCTCTGTGAGTGGAATTGCATTGCTTCCAATGCACTGCCACATAAGATATATTTGCTCTGGGAAACTGGTTTTTTGAAAACATGCCGTGAATTGGCCAGAGGAGACAAATAGTGTTGCCTTATGCTCCCTGGGTCTGCCCTGTATGACACTCTTCAGAGGCAACGCGCCCTCTCTCCTGAGATTCTTTCCAACACAGGCTTGCCGCCATGAAAGCCTGGCAAAACCTCCCTAGGGAGGGCGGGGCTTATTCTCCACTTAGTCAGATAACACAGGGGCCAGATGAAGCTTATAATGCTTTCATAAGTCGCCTCCTAGAGGTCGTTGAAAGAATTCTCGACACCTCTTACTCTGAAATGAATGACCCTCTGGTCAAACAACTTGCTTTTGAGAATGCCAATGCCCCTTGCAAAGCCCTCTTAAAGGGACGCATGACAGGAAAGTCCATCCATGATATGATTGACATTTATCTCAATGCTGATCCTATTGCCCACCGGGTTGTTCATGCTATTGCTGCTTATCAGTCCCTATCTTCGGGCAAGGTTTGCTTTTCTAGCGCCCAAGCTGGCCATTTCATCACCCAATGTCCCCAACGCTTGGCCCCCATCATGCAAACAGGCATGGCATATTTTGCCCGCGCTGTCGCCGAGGACGTCATTGGGTGGCTGAGTGCACTGTCACCACGGATGTTGCTGGCAATCTTTTGAAAACGTTTTGTTCCGGCTTCATAGCCCAGTCAGTCGGTGCATCAGCTCCATCGCCCCAATCTGCTCCAGCTCCTCAAGCTTTTTATCAGCAGCACCAGCAACCTTACCAACCTCAGCCACTAGTCCCCTCTCTTTGATTCCCCCTCAATAGCCTCCCTTATGCGAGCAACCCCCGGCAGCGCTGGACTGGACCTCTGTCCCTCCTGCCCTCAACATCATAACACCCGAGCGTGGTATTTGTCAAATTCCAACTGGCAATTTTGTTCCCCCACCACCCGGACATTCTTTCATGATTATTGGGAGAGTGTCCATGACTATCAAGGGCCTTATAGTGCAGCCCTCCATTGTAGATAATGACTACACGGTGAAATTATACTCCTTGCAGTTGCCCCCTTTTACCCCGTTCAGGTGTTGCCTGGGCAGCGCATCGCGCAAGCCATTCCTTCCCTCTTAATAATAATTTTTGCCCTCATAGCCAGAAAAACGCAGTATTACCGATCCTGGCTCTTCAGATATTTTCTGGATATGTGCCATGTGCAAATTTAAGCCTCCCCTCATCATCACAGTGGGAGATAGGCCCTTTAGGGGTCTCCTTGATTCTGATGCGGACACTATTGTTTCTCCCCTGATCTTTGGCCCCCGGACTCGCCCACCATAGCCTCCTATGACTCAGTCTCTGGCATTGTGGGCACCGTGAAACAGGTCCATGTCAGCACCAAAAAATTAACATGGAGGGACGAGGACGGAGACACTGGCCTAGTTCGCCCATACATTATTCCTGATTTACCAATTCATCTGTGGAGTAGGGACATCATGGAGCAAATGGATGTTTATCTGGTTAAGTGCAAAAATCCTGTTGCTCTACAACAAATGATGTGTCAGGGCTATACACCCTCTAAAGGCCTGAGAAAAAAAAACTCCAAGGCATTACTAAACCTATTCAACCCACCCGTGTTGCAGGCTGAATTTTGTGCCCTGGCCATGGGTGCTGATTCTTATTGGGGTATAGCTAATTATTGTCTACCTCAACCCAATGCCGTTGAGCATTATAATTACTACACCCCTGCTAAGGCTGGCTGTGGATCCCTCTAGCACAGAGACGAATTAATTCATACCAGGATCAGTGATATCACCTTCTACGTCTGCCCTGGACATCACCGTCCCTGCTACGCTGAAAACTGTGGCTCTCATGAACAATATTTCTGCACCTCCTGGGGCTACGAGACCACTGGTACCACCTAATGGTGACCATCCTCCTCTTGGACTTCTTCAAGGTTAAACGTCCGCCTCCCTTTCCACTCCTTGACTGTGATATTTCATCTCCAACTCATGCCTGGTTCAACCCTATCCTCTTCAATTTCACTGACGCCAGCCATAAGCATCACTGGACTCAATCATTCAATGGGGACTCAGACTTTACCAAAGGGGTACCGATCACGGTCTCCTTTTAACCCTCAAACAACTCAAAGAATTGCCCTTTGCTCACCACATCGCTGTAGGCCCCAATGCCTTCCTCCACCCTAATTAGGGTGTTCCATTTTGGGGCCCTCCTTCCCCCTCCCCACTCTCCTCCGCCTCCCCATCTCTCCGCCAACTTACTCTGTCCTCAGTCCCTCATCGTCTTCTCAGGCTATTTTAACCCTTATGAATGCCTCTGCTCTAGCCCTTACGGACCCAGCATATAAACGCTGTTGGCTTTGCTTTTCTCGTCAACTCCACTTTTATGAGGTGTTGCAATTTTTGGCAACCCTGTCTCTAACTCTGACCCCTCCTCCTCCATTGGAACACACAACCTCAACATGGTCTTACAGTTGGACATATCGTAGGCTCTGGCCTTTGCCTAAGGCCTACCAATTCCTTACTTCCTAGCCAGCTGCATGATATTTGCAGTGATACCCTTGAAATCTCCAACTCCTCCTCCGACACTTACTTTTTAGCCCCTAAAGGCACCTATTTTGCCTGTGCCTCCAGTTTAACTCCTTTTGTCTTCACTCCTCTTTTCTCTCTTCCCATGATTATTGTGTTCTGGTTATGCTCATCCCTAAAATCACCATCCACACCGAAAATGCTTTCCCTTCCTCGAGCTCCTCCTCTCAACCCTACCCATACACCTCCAATTTATGTCATCGCCACGAGCCCTTTACCTCTGTAACTCTTGCATCCCTCTTGGCCATTGGTGCCACTGGTGCGGGCATGGGAATTTTTTCACTAGTCTCCTCCCAGTCTAATTTTCGTATGCTCACTCAAGCAGTGGAACAGGATGTTAAAGAAATCAAACAAAGCTTACAATTTCTCACTGACACTGTTAGTTCTCTTGATGATGTTGTGCTTCAAAATTGTTGCGGTTTAGATCTTGCCTTATGAAGGAAGGGGGAGTCTGTGTAGCCCTTTGGGAACAATGTTGTGTATTTAAAGACAAAACTGTGTTATTTAGAGACAGTTTTCAGCGTACTGGTAATGAAATTCAGGAATTTCAGAAACGTTTCTACCAAGAGCCAAACTGTTACCAGAGCTGGTTCTCTCTCCCCTTGGCTTCATATATTAGTACCCACTATTTTGGATCCTCTAATTAGTCTTATGCTGCTCCTTTCCCTTGGCCCATGGGCTTTCCATAAACTCACCATCTTTGTTAAGAATAGGTAGATAAGGCTGCAAAGACCTCTGTTCAGGTTCATTACCAACAGCTTACTCGACGTGACTCCTGTGAAAACTTGGCTATAGCCACCAAGCCGCCACTCCAGCCACTCAGTTTCCAGGAGATTGAGTGCATTGCTAACAAACAGAGCTCGCTCCAGTTGCTGTGCTCTCGGCTGTGGAGATGCCTCTGATGGGATTAGCAGGGACCCAGCTAGGGCATGGCTTCAAACGGCTATGGCAAACTATTCAGATCTCTAGCACTACCCCACTCTGCCTATAGCCATCTTTTAATTTGCGGCTTACTGCCATGTCCAACCTGGTCAAGTTCTGTAGCCTATGACTGGCTCTCCCACCCACTCTCGGTTTCCCATCTTCTATTATAGAAGGAAGGGGGAGATGTTGGTTTCCATTGACCTGACAGTGGCCAATTTTGCTTCACCTCTCTGCCATTTTCCTGTTTTGCAGCTCCAAAGTGCCTACGTGCTGTTTAACTACAAAGCCTTTGAGCTATCAGGAAACAGGTGGCCACAATAAAGTAAGAAGTAACTCTTTGGCCCAGTGGAGAAGGACACAGCTTGTCACCACCCCAAGGAATGGAAATATTCCCCTAGCCCATATGCTTGAGTTTAATAAGGTATACTTTATTATCCCGTGCAACATTGTTTCTACAAAATTATTTCTTGCCCTACCATAAATCTGTTAAGAGCTCAAAATGTGGTCAAGCAGAACCATCTCATGGTCACAGGGTTTTATCATGGAAACTGCTAATCTATATGACTTGCAAGAATGTCCTGACCCCTACCCTCAGTGCCCACTTTCCATATTTGGAAGATGATGTTACCTTCTTTGTTTCACTGAACCTGTGCGGTGTTTATACCTTTTTTGGAATAATCAAGTTGCCTGCATGCCAAAAGAATGATTGACATTCCCTTTGCCAGCCCTTGCTAACTTGTCTATATAAGCAGGAGCCCATCATTAAAGATTTGCCTTTGATCGTCTTGGGCCTGTTATTTTTAACCTCTTTGAATTTTTTCAGCTGTGGTGTATTCCTAGCCAAACAAAATAAAGGTGCAGCTGTCCGGGAGCATCTCATCGACTCCCCGTTGGCCAGACTACTTCGGGGGAATTCAGGATTCCCGTGTCTTCTAATAAAGTATTCTAGGAATTCTAGAAATATCCCATTTAGAACATTAGAATACTGAACTAAGATTTCTAAATATAGAACTCAGAATTTTGGAATTTAGAATTTAGACTACTGAATATTGAATTTGGAATAAAGAATTTGGAATTTTGAATACAGAATTCAGAATTTTAGAATTTATCATTCTGATTATAGAATTTAGAAATTTGTAATTTAGAATATAGAGTTCTGTACATAGTATTTACGATTTATGAA
>PVKC010047540.1:0-11047 GCA_004027635.1 Crocidura indochinensis | reverse complement strand
TTTACAAGAAAAAAACATCTAATCCCATCAAAAAATGGGGAAAAGAAATGAACAGACATATTTGATAAAAAAGAAATACAAATGGCTAAAAGGCACATGAAAAAATGCTCCTCATCATTAATCATCAGGGAGATGCAAATCAAAGCAACTATGAGATACCACCTCACACCACAGAGATTGGCGCACATCACAGGGAATGAGAATGATCATTGCTGGCGGGGATGTGGAGAGAAAGGAACTCTTATCCACTGCTGGTGGGAATGCCGTCTAGTCCAACCTGTATGGAAAGCGATATGGAGATTCCTCCAAAATCTGGAAATTGAGCTTCCACGACCCAACTATTCCATTTCTAGAGATATATCCTAAGAACACAAGAATACAATACAAAAACCCCTTCCTAACACCTATATTTATTGCAGCACTATTCATAATAGCCAGGCTCTGGAAACAACCAAGATGCCCTTCAACAGACGAGTGGCTAAAGAAACTGTGGTACATATACACAATGGAATATTATGCAGCTGTCAGGAGAGATGAAGTCAGGAATTTTTCATATACATGGATGTACATGGAATCTATTATGCTGAGTGAAATAAGTCAGAGGGAGAGAGATAGATGCAGAATAGTTTCACACATCTATGGGTTTTAATGAAAACATATGTCATTTTTGTAACAATCCTCAGTATGAGGGAACTGAAAAGCCTGTATGGAGTTCAGGTGGGGGTGGGTTGGGAGGGAGGGAGTTATGGAACACTGGTGGTGGGAAAGTTGTATTAGTGAAGGGGGTGTTTAAAAAAGAAGTTAAAGAAATAAATCAAAAAAAGAAAAGAAATAATAAGACCTCCCAATTCTTATCACAGGCTGTGTTCTTTCCACTGACTGTATAGAAAGAGGAGGTACAGTAAATGCACCCCATACACACCTCAACCCAGACCTTTGCCGGGTCTGTATTGTGAATTTGGGGACAAAAAATAAAAGAAATCAGTAAACACAAATTTTCAAGGGAAATTTTGAGTTCTCTTTTTAAAACATAAAGATTATGCCCTTCTCAAATTTCTAGGAGTTCATAAACTCCATATTTTAAATTTTTATTGAGCATTTAATTAAACACTCAATGCCATTGAGCTCTTTTGTCATTGATAAGATTCAATCTCTAGTCCATTCCCCCCTCCAAAAATGAAGAAGATACTGAAAATTTCATTCCTCCAATTCCACTCACTCACTGAAAACCAATTCCTATATATAAAACTCTTCCAAAAGCCAGTGAATTTATATAACAAAGATATCTTTTTTCTAATAATTTTTATTGTGACCAATGTGAATTTCATAACTTTTATGGTTATATTTAGGGTGCACATAATTACATTGAATTAGGGCCATTCCCACCACCAGTGTTGTCCTCTCTCCACTTTTTTTCCCAGCATGCATCCCTACCTCCCCCATTGCCACTGACTGCTAGTATATAGCTTGTAGATTAGGTATCTTGATTCTGTTGTCGTTGACTTTGGATTTTGTGTTTAGGTCTGATCATATTTTATTTCCACTCAATCTTCATGCAATTGTTTGCTCCTGTACCATCCACTTTTTTTTTTATTTTTTGGTTTTTGGTTTTTGGGTCACACCCTGCAGCGCTAGGGGTTACTCCTGGCTCTACACTCAGAAATCGCTCCTAGCAGGCTCAGGGGACCACATGGGACGCCAGGATGCAAACCACTGACCTTCTGCATGTGAAGATCTTAGGCCTTAACTCCACACTATCTCTCCAGCCCCTATCATCCACCTTCCCCCCCCCCTCAATTTATGAAACAGAATAAGAAGATCCAAGCTGGGAGGAGTCCATCTAGAAGCTATAGATATTAATTTAAAAGAAGAAATGAAATAAAAACAAGCAAGTAATGACAAAAATCAGTAGCAACAAAAAACAACAACAAGAAGAAAGAAAAAAAAAGTAAAGGAGGGCTGGTGTGGCAAGATTTGTGGGTTTTTTGTTTGTTTGTTTGTTTTGCATAAGCACAGTAATTATTGGGGAAATTAAAAAGGGAATTTCCTTGGTCCAAGAGATACAGGGTTTCTCCCTCATTGAAGCATATTATCATGGGGAAAAGAACAGGTCCGGATATGATCGTTATTGAACCCAACAGTCTTTTATGGTGCCAAGAAACGTTCTGCTCAATTGTGGTTAACAAAATCAGTCCTCTGTAATTAGAGATCTTAGTATTTGCACAGGTCATAGGACAAAGCCTAGAATAGAGTCTTTCTTTATGATTTTAGAAGTTCTATTCCATCAGGGTTTTTAGTCAGTCTTCTGTATTTGGTGAGCTTGGTTTTTATAACAAGATATATTTTATAAAGATATCTTTATTATATAAACTTTAATCCCTAAGAAAATACAAATATTTAGGTAGCAAAGAACTGGATGCAATAGGTAAAAGCAAAATACATTTTGGAAATACATTTTGGTCATCTGAATGATTATATTAATTTTCTACTTTTACATTGCTTGGTAGGAAACTCAGTATATCATACATGCCAATAAAATATAAATCTCAGTTACACTCAAGGCCTATAATTTATAATTTTCTTATAAACCAGGACATTCCAGAGCTAGAATTTTAGTAGCTTCATTGTTTGTGCTAAATGGTACTTTCAGAAATTTAAAAGAAGCATAGCTGTGGGGGGACAAAAACAGATTTCTAGAAAATAAATTATATTTCTTAGAAAAAATATGCATGCTCACATAAGAATAATGTTAACTTTTCAAAGTTTGTGATACCTGTTTACATTTATCTTTTTTGCTGTTGTTTTATTTTGAGAACACACACACAGCAGTAACACTCAGGGGTTACTCCTGGCTCTGGGCTCAGTACTCAGAGGACCATATGGGATGTCAAGGATCTAACCTAAGTCGATCTTGTGCAAGACAAACTCTATCTTGTAGTGCTATCACTACAATCCCCCATTCACATTTATAAAATAGCTATGTAAATACCTGTTTTCAGGACCAAAGTGATGGTACAATGAGCAGGGCATTTACTTTTCACTTGACTGACATGCGTTGGAACACTGGTACTACATAGTCCCTTAGTCCCACCAAGACTGATTACTGAATTGCAGATTAGTTTTTCACTATGTAAGTGGTGATAAAAAAAAAAAGGTACACCCCTTGATCCAAAAAACATCAAAGAAACAGCATTGCTCCTGGAAGCCAGTGTGGAAATAGAAACATGTAGAAGTTGAACCACATCAATAACTGTCATATAAAAATTGAGAAAGTTTAGCTTTTACAGAAGTGTGAATTTTCTGATTTTAAATAAGTTTCATTCTGAGCTTGATGACATATTGATAACTTAAGAGAATATAAAAGAACAGGAGAGAAAAGAATATGGCCTGAGGAGACCTCCAACTAAAGAAGGAACAAGTAGTTAAGAGAGTGTTCAGGGTTTAAATTTTAAAAAATCAATAATCTCAGAATCCATTTTTACCTGTCTTCCTCATCTTTGGATTCCCTAAAACAGAGATTGTATTCTTTCTGTTTTGTAAGGAGTATGGCATCTTTTTGTGAGCATATTTGTTCATTGTATCCTGTGCTAATATCTCTTCCTGTCACGTACAGCTAGAAAATCATTACAGAATTATCATCTGTAAGTATAGAAATGTATAATGCAGCTTGAGCAAAGAAAATATGAAAAAGGACTATTCCATGTACAGGAGTTTGAAATATTTAAAGGTCTCAGAAGTACAGATGAGGATTCATCAAGATCAGTATGCCTTAGTTTCTCACAAAATTAAATAAATTCAAGCCAGAGACTTCCACTGGTTTTAGATTCTTTGATAAGGTTAGAAGCTTAATGGTTTCTTGTTTCCCCCCAAAGAATCTTAAATTGTTTTACCTGAAGCAGTGTAATAGATGTATTTGGTTTTAGACAACTCAAACAGAACAAGGGTAGGCTGAAAGTGACCTAAGGGGGGCATATATGTACCATAAATTCTTTACTTGCTTCGCATGTAACTTTGAATGGGAGAGGTGAAGTGAAAATATTCAGTTACAATAACCTACAACATTTACAAAGTATACTTAAAGATGTGAGAAGTCCATTGTGAGAGCTTTAGTGTCTAAAATCACTACCAAGTACTTCAAGAATTACTAGTAACATAGTGAAGTAAAAATGCATACGTAGAAAAAATTGGAAAGAACAAAATATAAAAGGAAACAAAAAGTAAGTGGGATAAATAGAAAAAAATATTAATTATAGTGCAATTCATAAAAAGATTATATTTAGATTTAAAATATATTAATACAATTAAAAGATAGATGCCATAAAGTTACTTATTAACCAAAAAGTCAGGCAAGTTGATGAAAGATAATAAAGATACCACAAAACCTTCAAGGAAATAAGTTCAATCATATTGATATGTTTCAAAGTATGTTTCACAAAAAATGTTTTACTAAGTGGATACGTTTATTGATGATACAAGATTACATTAATCAGGAAGGAATAATTGTCATACATTGTACTGTGTATTGAACTAATAATATAATTTCAGAAATATTCAAGTATGAAATTTGACAGAGAAACTCATGTAGGAAAGTTTAAAGTCAAAACAGTTATTTAACAGTTTTATTTAAGGAGTTTAATAATAATAATAATAAGATCCTGAGTGATAATACAAAGGGTGAAAATCTTTTAAGCACCATCTATGGTTCTCTGCATAATGAAAGAAGTAATCCTTGAGCACAAAGTCAGTAAATAGTATGAGTACTGCAAGGTGTGGAACCAAAACTCAAAAAATAATGCAACTAATATTTTATTACTAAAACAATTTAATAATACATAATATACAGAGCAAAAATGTAGTTTTACAAGTAAATATTTAAGAGGGAATTGTCAACTTTAAATTCCCACAGAAAAAATATATGTTGTAAATATAATTTTTTGTAAGATTTTATTTAAAAAGATATACAAATGAAAAAATACAATGCAGTTAAAAGGAACTATCTAAATCAAGTTAGATAAAGTAGAAAAATGAGTAGTTATAATTTAATTACTTGAAAAAAATTGATAAAATCAATTTTTGGAAAAATCTACAAGGCTAAAGAATATACCAGAAACTGCTTAAGTGATTGTAAGAGAAATAAGGAGAAATAAATGAGTTCAATTAACAAAAGTACAGCTCAGTAAGTTATTCCAAGCCAAAAAGAAATGAAAACTGGCAGCTTTTTGTTTCACTCGGAATTATCTTGTAAATATTAATATTGAAAATCTTCCCAATGGGTGAAACTTTAGGTATATCTATCTTGTCATTAACTTTGTTATGGCAAAGTTCAGTAGGACAAAGTCTCCTTAATTTGGAAAAAAAATGGATTAAATTTTAGAGTATATCTGGATGCATTGCCTGTGGTAAAAGGTCAAAAATCTTATCAAAAGCTTAGATGGTGATAATTGTAAGAGGATAAAGACTTATAAGTAAAGGTAAATTATGAGAATAGGAAAGAAGATGAAAGACTTTTAAATCACATGTTAATACTCATCAGAGAGCATACATGATAGTACTAAGTATAGTAATATGTATGCAAACTAAGGCAACCATCTATCAATAGATAGCCTCTGCCGGTAGCCATGCTGATGATAACATAAAAGAGCATTAAGTAAATGATGACTATGAAAAAAGTAGATGTTGCCAATTGACCCAAAAGCTTGAATTTTTCATTCCCAAGGCCAACTGTGTTTTCCACAGCCAAATATCCAACATGAAAGCAAAAAACTTAGGTCTAAACCTTTAATTATACAATTTTTTCAGAAAACTAAAGGATCAGATGATTTCAGTTCAACAACATGGAATCCCATACAAGTCATAGCATGGTAATTTATTCCACAAAGTTAAAGCAAGAAAAAACTTTTCCCTAAATAAATAATTACATGGGCTAGAGCAATGGAGCAAGTGGTAGGGCATTTTCCTTGCACAGGCCAATCTTGGTTGGAAGGCAATACGATACCCCAGTGTTCCATATGGTCCCCTAAGCCAGGAGTGATTTCTGAGCTCATAGCCAGGAGTAATCCTTGAGTGTCACAGGGTGTGGCCCAAAAAAGAAAAAAAAAAGAATTATGAAAAGGTCTTTGATCAAATGATACTCTATACTACACATTGCATTATATAAAAGTTTGGCCTAATAGAAAGCAGAGATGATTTAATGCAAGCATGGTCGAAACATAAGATCAGAGGCAAAATGTGCATATGGAATATCATCACTGTGCAGCACTTGCTCTGTAACAGAGATAACTGCTACTAGAACAAATGCATTCAAGAAGCAATGGGCTCAAGAAGCAAATAGGGTCTCATTTTCCCCCACTTCAAATAACTATTGAAAGGATGTGAACTTCCCTAATATACACCTATAAGGAAGCCTTATGCCCCAATCCTATGAGATTGGCGGTATATAGGTTGCCAGAGTTCTCCAGATTAACGGGTCTGAAGCAGAGTCCTGTGAGGATCAACAAAACAAGACAGACTAAAAAAAAGCATGGGGGTCAGTGGGCTAACTGTCTCATTGACAGAGAACTCTGATTGTCCTCTCCATTGAATATTTACTGTTTAGCAACCATTGGTCATAGAAAGAAAAGTAAATGACAGATTCTTCAGTAGTAACTAAACTTAAGGTGGTTTATGACTTCAATAAGAGAATGTGAGGAGTGAAGAGCTTTTAAATAATAATTTCTGGGGATTGTCTTCTTCCGAGGAATAGTAATAGATAGAATGTATGCAAAGACTCCCACGCTGGGTATTCCCTGAATTATAGGCAGTCCCATAGCTTGTGTTAAGAGCCCTTCAGTTTACCTTCTCTCTGATTATCTGACCTGTAAAGATTTGGAGTTTTTTCACTACTTCTTTTTCTAACATGTAGCTTCTTCTACATAAGGGTCTGGAAGCAAATGCTGACACAGGAAATAATCCACACACAGTTAAGGAGATAAAAACAGGTTCAGGAACGTCTACTGTATGCCTTTTGCTCCTAGCACTAAGACCAGCATGCAGAAAGTTCAGTGGTGAAAAACTAAAACTGCAAGCATTATTTCCCTGAGATCAGGGGGCTTTATGAGGAACACAAAGATCACACTCAGGGGGAGGAGGACAGGTAGTCGAAGGCACCAATCTAAAATGAGCTCCAACCAAAAGGAGCTTCCAACCAATGAGTGACAAGTTTATCCAGAATCGGATGGAAACCAACATCTACCCTTAGTCTACAGAGAGGCACAACATCTCAAAGGAGTAGCTTAACTAAGATCTTAGCTTAACTAAGATCACAGGAAGGGCTTAGCTCTAAGACAAACTATGGCTTTTACCTAATTACCTGGCTCCTTTTTAATTTGAATTTTAAGCAAGAAAGGATGTCATAATCTTTTGTTGTTGGTGGTTTGTCTGTCTTGAGTATGCTGTAGGGATGCTGCTACACAAAATGAAGATAGAGTATTTATTACTGTTAGGTCCGAACGGTCCAAATCCTGTTCCAACGAGGAGAAATGAAGGGACAACAACTCAAGCAAATGCTCAGGTGGATTCGTTTAATCTGGTACCATGGTCTAAGGCATACTCCCAACAGAGTAGAGACCAGAAAGACCATGTGGCACCATGGGTTCCCCTTTATATAAGATGGGAAGTGGGAGGGGGAGGAAGGGGAAACACTACTTCCTTAAGGACGGGGCTTTTGCCACGGTAACCAGGGTAACACGAATCGGTGGGAAGGAAAGAACAACTCAACTTCCGTGAGGCGGGACTTCCGCTGCAGTAACAAGCTCAACAACACATGGTCCTTACAAAATGGTTCCTTCCCTAACTGGAACCTATTTTATCCCTTTACACTTCCCACTCCTTGTATTGGGGCTTCTATTCCTAGAAGTCAACGTGATCAGGGGCCTTCATTTCATGATATTCCTGGTCAGAATAATTATCTGCGTGAGCTAATCCTTGGTATTGTTGGCATAAAACCATGAGTTTAACTTCCCCAAATTGGGCTCGTATGAACGCAGTGAGGCGATTGATTTTACATGGGCCAATGGCTACCAAAAGTAAAAGACCCAGAAGGGGCCCCAGTAGGGGCATTAGATAGGGGAGAATCCCACCCCATAAAGACCATAGGGGACCGTCTAATAGCTCTTTTCTTCTTTGGGCCAGCTCTTCTTGATGTTGTCTGATTCTGTCTCGCACTATTCCTGACTTGTTAGTATAAAAACAACATTTTTCTTGCAAGGCCACACAAAGCCCTCCTTGCTCTGCCAAGATTAAATCTAATCCTAGCCTGTTTTGTAATACCACTTCAGCCACGGAGTCGAGCTGGTCCAGCAAGCACATCATTAATAGATTTATACACTGTCTCCACATCTGAAATTAATTGTTGTGAGAGTTTGTTATATTTGTCTATTGATATGACTAGTCCTGCACTCCCTGTTGCTAGTCCGCCTGCTACTCCGAGCCCTACCAGTAGGGGCAGGAACATCACAGCTCATCGAGACCGACGGGTACTGTTAAGAAATCTATGCTAGGTAGAGGGATGGGCTCTGTCCCCGGGATGATGTCAATGTTGGGGAGCACTAATGTTAGGACGCATATTCCACTCCAGTTCTGGGGAAAAAGAGGGTAAGCCAAATTTCCACCACATATCCATACCCATCCTGGGGGTAAGCACCCTGGGCTAGAGGGAGCAGATAAGACTTCTGAACACTGAATGGCTCCTACCTGACCCAGGTCCACAGATTCAGTGCTATTATGCGAATAGCAAACAGACGATTCAAAGCTAAAAGGGACTACATTAAAGGTTTGACATAAGTACAGCTAGAAGAAGCAAAGGTTAGTTTACCTAGTTGGACAGGAATAGCCAGGGGCCAATTTTCCTCCATCTTCATACAAAGTCAACAATCAGCAGCTAAAGTAGGGTTAGAGAAATTAAGAAGTTTGTGAGTTTCCTCTAGAGTGCCATGAGTATTTGGATCTAACTTTTCAGCAGGCATTCGGGGTCGGAGGGAGGGGCGCCGGGGCCATTTAGGCATTAGGGTCTCCACCTCCTTTGTAGCCCAGCCTATGGCCTCCTTCTTTCTTTCCTGGTCTGTTGGCCCTCCGCCATCTGAAATGTGAATGGGCGCCTTCAGGGGCCAGCAGACCAAGTCTCCCACTTAGGCCATGCAACTTGCGGCTTCATAGGGAGATTTATAGCTACTAACTGTCTGTTCCCCTCCCATGCTCCCCTTGTAAGTTTCGGTGAGTCTGGCCACCAAATATGCCCAGTTATTTTTGGTACACTCTCTATACTCCCTATAACACCGGGAGTAAACTTGGCTAAGCTCCGCATATCCAGCAGGGCATTTTCCCCCTGAAGAGGGAGGCAAAGGTTGAGGTTTTGCCCTACACACCCATTTAGGTTTCTCCCCCTCATGGGAAAAAGTAGGGAACTGGAACTGGAGGCAAGCAATTCTACTCCCACAGTCTACTGTTCGAGTGTGTAGGAGCCTACTGTTGAGTTGATAGCCTCCCATGCAGTCACAGGGGTTTCCAAACAGTTTTTTACCAGTTCATCTGGGTTTATGGGCTGATCGAGTCCTCCTTCAGCAAGTGCCAGGAGGAACATTGTCAGAGTCAGTGGGCGCATCAGGGCTACAGTGTGTTCGCCGGACCCGAATCTTTAGGGGATTCTCAGTGCGCTCCACTTTCCACTCAGTATAGTTGAGGTCAGCAGGGGCAGGCTTTAGATGGGAGGCATGAACCCAGGAAGCAATGCCATATACCTTAACAGCTGTAGGGATGATCAGGAGGACGACATAAGGTCCTTTCCACCTAGGCTCCAGTGTCTGCGAGCGGTGCCATCTCACCAGGACCTGGTCTCCTGGCTTGAAGGGGTGTGACACCGTCAGTTCTCCGGGTTCATATGCCTGTCTGAGTTCCTTCCAGACTCAGCCTTGTAAGGCAGTGATGGCGACTAGCCGAGCTGCTAAAGGAGTGGAAGGAGGAGAGAAAATATCATAAGGCTCAGAAAGCATTTGCACAGGGGGGGGGTGGTGGGGAGGCACCATACAACACTTAAAAGGGAGTTAGTTTACACAAAGAAGTCAAGGGGGTATTCCTAGCCCTGAATAGGGCGGAAGGTAGGAGGGTTGTCCAGTCCCTAATGCCAGTCTCTAGAGATAATTTGGTTAAAGTCTTAATAGATCTATTCATCCTTTCTATATGCCCGAACTCTGCGGGCAATAGGAACAGTGCAATTTCCATTCTATGCCCAGGGTCTTGGCTATTCCCTGACTTACCTGGGTCAAAATAGCTGATCCTTGTCTGACCCAATTACCTGTGGATGTCCAAACCTAGGGAAGATGTCATCTAATATCTGCTTAGCCACCACCTGGACTGTTTCCTTCTTGCATGGGTAGGCATCCACCCAACCTGAAAATGTATCTACAAAGACTAACAAATATTTTAGCCCATATTTGGCAGGTTTGATCTCAGTGAAATCAATCTCCCAATGTTGGCCTGGTCTCTCACCTCTCAGTCTCTTTCCGGTACCTATTTTAGTAGGATAAGCATTTACCAGTTGACAGGGTTGGCAGGACCTTACAATTTTTTGAGCCATTTCTTTTAGCTTTTCCGATTTGGGTACCCATTTTCCTGGCCCCTAGGTGGGTAAGTTGGTGAAGAGTTTGCAGGTACTGATTTACCTCTGGTTCCTCTTCAGAAAGAATGGAGTCTGCAGCTGACACTGGAGGGAGGTTGTCAGGTCAGTAACAATCAGCACAGGGATCTCCTTCATGTGGGATGCCACTGCCTTCGCCGCTGCATCAGCTCTTCAGTTTCCGGACGCGACGGTCTCCTTTCCCGTTTGATGACCTGGACAGTGAACTATCGCCAGTTCTTTGGGTAGGAGAAGAGCAGAAAGAAGATGCAGTATCTTTTCTTTGTGCTTAATTTCTTTTCCTGCAGAGGTCAGGAGTCCCCTTCTTTGGTAGATAGCACCATGGACATGGGCAGTTCCGAAGGCATATCTGCTATCTGTGTAGATGGTTGCCCTTTT
>PVKC010047539.1:0-11044 GCA_004027635.1 Crocidura indochinensis | reverse complement strand
CTTAGCCTTCTGTTTTTGAGCCACACCAGCAGTGCTCAAGGGTTAGTCCTGATTGGTTCTTTGCTCAAAAGTGAGCTCTGGGGACCCTATGCAGTGCTGAGGATTGAATTTGAGTTGTCAACATACAAGCCCAGCAACTGAATCACTGAATTATCTCTGCAGCCCAATCACTGTCTTGGTATTTTAATATAGTCATCACCTTTTTGGAAATGTCTTTTATTGGTAATGCCGTTAATATCTTGCACATAATATATGCTCAAGAGGTATTTTTTGATTGACCATGAAATTTGGCCATATGAAAGTGAACACTTCTGGTACTGTCAAGCCAGACTAATGAGAAGAATTGAGTCTGCAGAGCGCTGGGGACTGATTTAATTAAATAAAAGAATTAACATGTTGGAATGAGTTATCATGGGAAGTTGTCTGAGCCTGCTTGGTAGAGAAATAGAAAAATAAGATGAACATTCATCTGCTGGAGTACTTCTGTTTCCTTTCCACTACAGACGAGGGGCAACGAACCAGGTATTTTTGTATGACACTTAAAGGTCTTTGATTTACCTTTGACTCACAAGACTAATACTTTTATTTTATGTATACTTTAGAGTCCATAAATGAAAGCACTGATTGTTTTTAAAGAGTGAAAATTCCACTCTTTTATATCTTGGTGTATGGTATGTCTAACATGTCAGTTGAATTATTACATTGCCAAAGACAAGAAGAGGCTATTGTTCCTTTGGATGGAATTAAAATAAGAAAAGGAGTAGACTAATAGCCCTACTCAATTTCTTTAGTCCTTTGGACATTTTATCTGATTGCTGTTTCAAGATATAAAATTGTAGCTTGGTAACCAGAGGAACTAAGCTAGCTGACTTCTTTCTCAAGCCTGACAGAACAATACTTAAGAATTCTGCCTCTTCCAGTACTGTTACAGGAGAGGATTGATTGAGAGGGACACAAAAGAACTGAAGTTGCCCTGACAACTGGAATAACTCAGAATGATTCTATGATTTCCTCTGACCTAAGACTACCTGTTACGACAGATGTATCAGCTCCTATGTTGGTAATTGAGATGGATCATACTATAGAGTAGACTCATAGTAGAATCATATTATGTTTTTGAATTGGAAGCAACTTTGTTGTTTTTACAAATGAAGAGACCCAGAGAAGAGTCAGATTTGTATAAAGTCACATGGTAAATTAATAGCAGAACTAGAACTAATTATAACTAGTCTTAGAAATTCATTTTAAATTGACTCAAACTCTAATTTGATTTATTAATATGTACTGGAGCAAACAAATCTGTAACTAAAAGAAGCTCTCGTTCTATTTGCTAGTATTATTGTATGATTTGTTGCAAATTATTCCAGTGGTATATAAGTACCCAGTACTTGTTCTGCCCACCAGACACAGAAAAGTTCCCTTTGACCTCGAGCTAGAATAAGAGTTTGAGTCTGAGGACCCAGGGGTGCACACAATAACACAGTCAGTAGGGTGTTTGCCTTACATGTGAACAACCTGGTATCAATCCTCAGCAACTCAGGCATACCCTGAGCACCACCAGGAGTAATTTCTGAGCTCAGAGCCAGGACTCATCCCTGAACACTCTAGGTGTGGCCCAAAAAACAAACAAATAGAAAAATGATTTTGAGACTGAGAAACATGTATAAGTTTATTGATTCTCTACTGTTGAAACTATAGCAGCTTGAAAAACCAGTTTTATGACATCTGCTTATTTTGCAAAAGACAGATTTTGTCCCCACCAAACTCTACTCATTCCATCCAAATGATAAAAAATGTTACAATCATGTTTTGCTTATAATTTAAACCTCGCTTCATACTTTTTTCTAGAGTCTAGCTTCTTAAACTATGCGTTACAATTCTATAGGAGGTTACATAATGAAAGTTAGTTTTAGAATAATTTGATTAGAATAAATTTGTGATTTGTTATTAGTATTACTTATTAAAATGTCTATCTTATATACCATATAACTTTATACCATTATATACTATCTTATATCCCCAAATATGGAATCCATAAAGATTCCATATAAAGTTCTGGGGCTAAAATGATTGATAAATGGGAAAATTTTGAGAAGCCCTGCTATAGAACAGCTATATATCCTTTTTAGGATCCCCAGGATTTTCCAAGAGCAGCACATGAAGGAAACAGGTTTGGAATGTGTCATAGTTGGAAAAAAAGATTGGTAAAAGTGGCTCTTTCAATTTTATTCCAGGAAAAACTTATTTAGGATGTGAGGGAAGGATCACTTTTGAACAGTAAGATTCAAATTCAGAGTCAGAGACTTTTTATTTCCAGGTAGGTTATTTTCCTGTCCTACTAGTTAATAAATTTATCACACCAATTTTTCTTTTGGCTTGTGGTGCCAATAAGGATCTCATTAATGTTAATTAGAGAAAGGAGTATCCACAGACATGTAATGAAAACAGAGTGGGGATTGTGATTTTAGTGTGCCACTCAGGTAAACCCAAAGTCACTCTTTTGAAATTTATTATTACAGTTGTATAGTGGGGAAAGATTTTTGACAACTGTCAAATCCTACTCGTATAATTATTGGTGTTGTTTGTTAGACTTTGAGAACTTGGGTGTGTTTTGTCCCTTACAGTTTCAAATAAAATTGGGAGTTGAACACACAAGTCAAATAAAGAAGAAAATATGGCATCATTTTATTATAATCTAAACTGGTTTGAATAGTGTGTTGTGAGTTGGAGCCTACATGAAGCTTTTTAGCATCTCCAGCTCTAAATTCATACATTGAATCTCACCTATTTGGAGAGATTTTCAGTCTTCAGGGAAGAACATTTACCCTTCTAATGTCATTAATGTCATTGACAGTAATAGCCTCTCTTATACTTCAGTGAGAGCTAAAAAGAATGAGTGTAATAAGTCAAAGGGAGAGGAATGAACCATAAAATAACCACATTCATTTGTGGGATATAAAAAAGATAGAATAGTAATAATATCCAGAGACAATAGAGCCAAAGGCCAGGAGACCAGTATATGGAAGGAAGCTTGCCACAAATAGCAGGGGAGTATACTTAGGGCAGAGAAGGGACCACTGCGATAATGATAGTTGGAAATGATCACTCTGGACAAGAGCTGAGTGCTGAAAGGAGACAAAGGGATAAGCATGATATACCTTCAGTAACAGAGTTGCTAGCCACAGTCTCTAAAAGGAAAGAGAGAGAGTGGCAGAGGGAGGAGAGAGTGGCAGAGAGAGATAGAAATATCTGCCCTAGAGGCAGGCAAGAGAGTGAGTAGTGGGGAAGACTGGAAGAAAGCTGGGTACATCAGTGTGCACTGGTAAAAGATGTTGTACATTGTATAACTGAAACCCAACCATGAACAACTTTTGTAACTGTAAAAAAGTAAAACCTGACTATTATGAGCAACCTTTTAATCACTGTGTTTAAATAAAGTAATTTTATAAAGGCTAGTTAGGCCTATGAGGGCTACTGCTGAAACACAATCTCTGTGAAGGGTTATATCAACTGGAGGGCATTCTGATCCATTAGAAAGGATTCAAAGTTTAAGCCATGAACGATTATTTTTGTCCTTAATTCTACTTATCACAGAAGCAATCAACATTTTGTGCCAGAAAAGAACGAGCAGTGGTGTAATGAAAAGCCAGAGAAGCTTCTAGAGTACTGTCTGTGCTCTTGTACAAAGTGATAGTTTCTTCTGCCATGGAAAACTGAAACTAATGTAAAAATTCTTCAGCATTGGTATTTGTTTGACAACTTACATGAATTTTTAGTTTTAAGATTTATTTTAATTTATTTTGCCAACTTTTATTGAGGTGCCAATACTTTACATTATATATGTTATCAAATATACTGTAGGATGATATGACATCTGTATACTCTACAATTTAGAGTCTACATCATCATCATCACCAGATGTCTATTGATACATTTGGCTCCCTGTACCATTCTAGACCACCCCCAGCCTAATTAGGGGAAAACAGCAATAGTGATTCATTGTGTGGTACAAATGAAAGATTGTTTAGGATTTGGGGCTATGCCTGGCTTATTCCTGCTTTGTGCTCAGAGATCACTCATGGTGTGTCTCAAGAGACTGTATGCAGTGCCTAGCATTGAACCCAGGTCAGCTTTTTCTGAGACTGTACCATTTCTCTAATCTTAGAAAGATTTTAATGCACATATTGCAGTTTGATGTTCTTTTCCATTTAGAAAATCAGGAAAAATTCCAAATGAAATATCTCATGTCATCTAGTCTCAGAATAAGTACTCTGTAGTCAAGAGAGTTTTGAAATTTTAAATCTAGAATAACTCTGTCATGATATTTAACATTGTCATTCACATGGAATTAAAAACTTTTCAAGTCTTCATTTATCTATCATAACACCAGAGCATAATGATAAAAAACACTTTACTATTACTACTACTACTACTATTATGACTACTACTACTACTACTACTACTACTACTACTACTACTACTGTGTCTACTACTGCTACTAGCTAATACCATGAAACAACTTCTTGTTCTATACAGTGTCCTGAGTACTTCAAATGTGCTAACTTATTTAATTTGTTTCAGCATGTCTATGAATTATCTTCCTTTTCATTGATAAACAAGCTTAAATATAGTGAAATTATTCAAATACTAAATAATAGAGTCACAATTCAAATTCAGTAGAGTAGCTCCAGTATAAGAGTTTAAGATTCATTAAAGCATGATGAAATTGCCATGGGGGCAGGAAGTGACTTTTTTTTTATTTTAAAATACCCCAGGTGGTCCAATATGCAGTTCTTCCTTTCTGTGAAGAACTGAAGTGACAATGAACCAGTAGACAAAAAGATGACGAATAAAGAGGTCAGGTAAATTCCCGTACATTGACCAAAGAATAACTAATTTGCAGTGTTTCTTTCTCTGTTCTATTTCCTGACACCTGTTTATCACCTATTAAAATAAAAATCCATGATATTGAAACTCCACTTGTAATGGAATCTGAGAAAGTCTTGATTAGGGAAGGGCCTTGGGGCATACCCATCAGTGCTTTGGCTTCCTTCTAGCTTTGTATTTGAGTGGTATTTCTGGCAGTGCTTAGGATACTTTGTGGTGCCTGGCCTTACTCATGCCTTGCATGTGCTCAACCAATTGAAATATATCTGGCTGGACAGTCTTGATTTTCTTTCTTTTTTTTTTTCGGTTTTTGGGCCATACCCAGTGACGCTCAGGGGTTACTCCTGGCTATGTGCTCAGAAGTCGCTCCTGGCTTGGGGGACCATATGGGAAGCCGGGGGATAGAACCGTGGTTCGTTCTAGGCTAGCTCAGGCAAGGCAGGCACCTTACCTCCAGCGCCACCGCCCGGCCCCAATTTTCTCACACAACCTTTAATTTCCTTAATCATGGGAACTATTCATATATGCCTTGCATAAAATATTTTGTATTAAATAATTGCTGATATAGTAGAATTTTTTAAAAATTTAATTTTTTTAAAGCACTGAATTACGAAGTTTTCGTAGCTGAGTTTTAGGCAGATAATATTCCAGGACCAATCATACCACTAGTGTTTATTTCCTTCACCCATGTCCCCAGGTTCCCTCTCATAGTCTCCATCATAAACCTGCTATTTTGATAGGCACCTTTTTAAGTTTGGTTGTTACAGTTTGGGTCTCATTATTTCAGTGTTGGTGACTCTGTGGTTTGGATATTTAGTTCTGTTTCTTCCTTAACGCCCACTGATGTACCAAAATTCCTCTTACCTCCACCGTGCTTCTCATCTGTCTCTTCTGCCCCTTCCCTTCACTCTATTTTTTGCCTTCTTTGGGGCCAAGGGTGAGCTAGCCATTCCCTTTTAAACCATTGCATCCCTCATTCACTTATTCTAAATACCACATATATGTGATATCATTTTGTGTTTTTCCTCCTCTGGCTTACTTCATTTAAAATGCTATCTTCAAGTTCCATCCATGTTGCAGCAAAGTACAATAGTAGGATTAATTTTAAAATATTTTGTTCATTCTCTATTTGAATTTTAAGCAAAATGAACATTTATGTGCAAACTCTTCTCTAGACTTTGGTGAGTGTTGATAAGAGTGACACAGAAAGTCATTAAACATATCCAGCTGCTGCAATGGAATGCACTGTTTGGGTCAAAGAGGAGGCATTTTCAGCCACAGCTGAAATGAAATGCATTCCCTAGCCACAGCTGCTTCTTCTATGTAATTGGGTCAGAAACAACCAAAGAGTAGTGGCAGCTTTTACTAAATATTAATTGTATGCTAGCTGCATTAGCTGTGTGTAGTACATATAGAAACTCAAGTACTCCTCATAAATAGATTGAATAGATAAATTTTTCCTTTACTTAGAGATTTTTAAAACTGGTATTTGGAAAACTTAAAACTTTCTTACTCTAGTAAATAGAGCAAGATTTATAAAGAGAGTCTAAATATTATAGTTAAGAGGGGAGGATAGGTTGGGAGCATTCTGGTGGGGATGTCGTATTGGAACATAGTATGTATGAAGTCCTGTTATTAAGAGTATTGGGAGTGACAGTGTCTAAAATCAAAGTCAAAAGTTCTTGAGAAGATCTGTTTGGGACTAGGGTGATAGATAGTGCAGTATGGGAAGTGGTTGTCTTACTCAAAGTGACTCGAATTCTATCCCCGGTCTCTGGCACCCCATATGGTTTTCTGAGCTTGCCAGAAGTACAGAGCCTGGAGTGAGCCCAGAGCCAGGTGTGCCCCAAAACAGAAAAGAAACCTTCTGCTTGAATCTATTTAAGACTCAGTTTCCTTAACTATAAAATGGGAAACTAACAAGTATGCAGGTTGTTTGACGATTAAGTCAGAAAATGAAGAAGGGTAGCAGCACAAATTGTTCTTCTATGTTCACTATTTATTTAGTCTCAAGCAAAGTAAAGTACTATAGCATGCATCATCAAGACAGCTGTGAATAAGACAAACTCTTATTCCAACTCTGGCCTTTTGCTGCTCCCAGTGTAGTGAGGAAGATAGTCATTAAGCAAATAATTACACAAATAATTATTTGTAATTATGCTGAGTGCTATGAAGGAATGACTGCTTATAGAGAATGCTCAGTAAATGAGAGCAAATATTTACTGAGTGGTTTTTAAGGGCTGGGCTCTGTGCCAGGTAGAAAATTGAGTCCAAGTGCACAATTGAGATGAAGAATAGAGGCAGTTTCATAGACTTGTTTTAGTTGATGGTAAAGTAAAGGAAGCCCTTTTCTTTGCTGTGGTCAGTGAATGAAGCTTTAGAGGAAGGAGGCAAAGTTTCAGATGATGCTTGACTGAATTCATTAGGGTGAAGAGCGATCTAGTTGAAAAATATACCTTTTTGCCTCAGAATTACGTCCTGTAGTTTATGCAAGTCTTTTCATTGGAGGAGACTCTCCAGCATCAATCTTATTTGCGTCTAATGAGCTAAAGATTTTTGAAGGTTTGTGCAACTCGCCTTGGACCAGCTTTTCCTTCGGAGGTGAACACTGTGTGCTGAATTGACTTTAGAACTTGGGATAAAATCTGAGTGGGCAACAAGTCATAAGGATATGTACTGTTTTTCAGATTCCGATTTAAATATCAGCCCATACAAATATAGTGATTCTGCTGAGAAGCTAGTTACTAATCTGGCCCCCTATTTTAATTCCTCTCCATAATTATCCTGCTCTAGAATGAACAGTCTGAAAAACATTGATTAATGCATCCTAAATTAACTTGGCAGGGCAGCCACAAGATTTCTGCCCTTCTTGATTTTATGTCAGGTCTTTGTTAAACACTTCTTACAGTATTAGGTATGTGCAGAAGGGACCACAGATCTTTCCATCTAGGCTAGGGCTTGCCATCAGTTAAGACCATTTCCCTTTACAGTGAAGTGCCACTCTATGTAGCAGTCTCCAAAGAGGCAGAAATCTTTCACTTCTTGTCCTACGTCCCATGTCAAACATCCAGTCAGTTGAAAGGCTTTGTATTGAAATTTACCCTTCCCCAGAGGTGCCATTTAGATTGAGTGAGTCAAGTAAGTGTAACTAAGAATCTTGATTCCTTGCTTTTTTATTCTAGGCATCTAGTTGCTGCAGAGAATGTTGACTTGGAGCTGACAGGTTGGCAGGGTCTGTTCTCTGTAACTTTGCAATGAAGGTCCTATTACTGCTTTTAATTTTTCCAAATGCTGTCACGGAGATTCAGAGGCTCAGTGGCTTGTCTAAGATTAAACATTTAGGGAATGAGATAATACAGGGTTTAAGGCATTTGCTTGGTATGTGGCCAATTCATTTCAATCCCTGGTTCTTCATATGCTCTGAATGGGCATTATCAGGAGAGATCACTGAGCACCAAGCCAGGAATAAGCCCTGAGCGAGGCTGGATACAGTCCAATCCTTCCACACCTCCCCGCCAAAAAAACAGATTAAACATACAGGAAACCATCAAACAAACTCATGGTGACCTGGGTTTTATTAGACTTTGACAAGACACTCTGAGCAAAGTAGTTTTCATCAATGTTTAAAAATTTGTAATTTAAATACAGAATCATGATTTACAAAGTTATTGATAGTTGAGTTTTAGGCATACACCAATCACACCACCAGTATCAACTCCTATCAACTGTGCTTTCATACTCCACCATCCCCCATTGCCTCCCCCTAACTGCTGCCTGCCACCTTGACAGGCACATTTCACAATTCTGTGACTAGCGTATAGTTCATGTTTTCAGTGTTGCTGGATCCCTGCTTTAGATATATAACTATCACACTCTCTCACATCCCCAATGCAACCGGAGTCCTGACCTCCGTTCCCCCATTACTTCTACTTCTCAAATTCTTTCTTCCCCTCTTTACTTTTTTCCTTACATGAGTAGAAATGAAGTAGAACCAAAAGACACAAGCTCTGGGGTCAAGGGTGGACTAGACATCCCTCTTTTACTACTTTACATTTTCTTGTTCAGTTATTCTTTATACCACAGAGAAGTAAGATCATCCCTGTGTTTGTCATTCTTCTGACTTCTTTCAACATTATATCTTCCAGTTACAATCAGATTGCAGCAAATTACAATATATATACATATATATTGTGATGTATATATCACATCTGTCTGGATAACTAGTTTGGTTCCATATCTTAGGTATTGTACTAAGTCCAGCAAGAAATAATGGTGTTCATACATTCTTTTGAAAGAAAGTTTTTAAGTTCTGAGGGTAGATACCCAAAAGTAGAAATTCTGGGCCAGATTGTTTATTGAGTTTCATTAATTGAGTTAATAAGTTTATTGAGGACTCTCCATACTGTTTTCCACAGGGGTTAAGCCAGATAACATTCCCACTAGCAGTAGTTGAGACTTCCTTTATCTCCACATCCCCAACAGTGCAAATTTTGTTCCTATTATTTTTGATATGTGCTATTCTCACTGGTGTGAGATGATATCTCATGGTTGTCTTGATTTAGATTTCCCTAATAATAAGGCATTCTGAGCACTTTTTCATGTGCTACTGACTTCCACTTCTCTTCTAAGAAGTGTCTTTTAATTTCCTCTCCTCATTTTTTGATAGGGTATTTGAAATCTCTTTTGGTGGATTTTTGTGAGTAATTGATTTCTCCTGGATATCAAGATGTTAGCTCTTTGTTGAATGCAAGTATTTTCCCATTCACTTAGCTTTTAGGTTTTTGTTTTGTTTTGTTTTGTTGTTTGTTTTTGGTTTTTGGGCTACACCCAGTGACGCTCAGAAATCGCTCCTGGCTTGGGGGATTATATGGGATGCTGGGAGATCGAACCACAGTCCATCCTAGGTCAGTGTATGCAAGGCAAACACACTACCATCTGCGCCACTGCTCTGGCCCCAGTTAGCTTTTAGTTTTTTTATTAATCATATTGGTTTGCATGTCATTCACAGTATTATTCCAGTTACATATAAACATTGAATCAGGGGATTCCCATCACCGAGTTGTCCTCCATCCACCTCTGTTCCCATTCTGCCTCCCATATCCTCCACCCTCTCCCCGGGGTCTTCTAGATTGAGTGACCCCCTCTGTTTCTGGTTTATTACTTAGTGATCTTATATCTGATTGGGTTTGGTGTTTCCATTGCTTTTCCTCTAATTGGGAGGCAGGATTAGATAGTTCGAGTTTTGTGATTTTGTTTGGGGAAGAGTACAGTAATTGTGTGGGGTAAAAATTAATGCCTACAATGGGCAGAGTCCTTCTAGCAGCATTCATCCTCGGTTTGGGAGAAAGGGAAAAGAAAAGGTGAAACACCACAACATTTTACGAAGACATGTCAAATAAGACATCTAGTGAGCACTGCAGTGATAAAGATATGCCCCTCATAATTGCTATGGTCTTGAGATAAAAGACATGACCGAGCGCAAAAAAATCAAAGAGAAAAGAAGAAAGAAAAAGTAAATATATAAGTAATATAGTGGACTACTACTTATATATCTACACCAAAATAAGAAGATCGACAAAAACTAGATTAAGAGAAAAAATAAAATAGTAATAAGAAAAATAAATTTAAAAAAAAGGAAGAAACGAAGAAGAGAAAAAAATTGTTTTGAGCTTCTTATTTCTCTCTCTTTTGTGGTGTTTGGGTCCCACCCAGTAGTGTTCAGGGTGTTACTCCTGGCTCCATGCTCAGAAATTGTTCCTGGCATGCCAGGGGGACCAAGTGGAATGCTGGTATTCAAACCGATATCCTTTTGCATGAAAGGCAAATGCCTTACCTCCATACTATCTCTCCTTTTTTCCTTCAGCATAGGCACATTAAAAATTGGGGTCATTCGAAAAGGGAACCATCTTGGCCTAAGAGATACAAGGCTTCTTCCCCCTTGGAATATATCGTCATGGGATTATCTATAGACTCCTTTCAAGCTCATTTCTTCTCTCCTTGATGTTTTCGTGTTGTATGGAAGACTTCTGCTCTGATATGGACAATGATATCAGACTTTTGTATCTAGAGGTCTCAGTCTCTGCACAGGTCAAGGAGTAGAACTTATGATGAAGTCTTTGTTCGTGATTTCAAAAGTTCTGTTTCCTCAGTGTCATTT
>PVKC010047538.1:0-11004 GCA_004027635.1 Crocidura indochinensis | reverse complement strand
TTTTTTTCCTATATCTATTTCTCTTTCTCCATTTGAGTAACTACTAGCATTTTATCTTCAAGTTCACTTATTTCCTCTGCAAGGTTGAATTTCTTTGTTATGCACCCCATAGAATTTTTTGTTGCATTTATTCGTTTTCATACCCAACATCTCTATTTTGAATTTTTTTAATTTTTTAAGCTTCAATGTTCCTCATGAACCACTACCTCTGCTATTGAATACCCTTTCATATTTCATTAATGTTTCATTTTTTAGTGTGCATTTGGTGCACCTCATTGATTTTCCTCATAACAGTTATCTTAAATTCATTGACTGTTAGACTCCTTATTTCCATTTCATTAAGATTAATTTTTGAGGATTCATTTTTTTCTTGTTCATTCTGTCTCATGATTTAACCTTTAATGGTATTTTCTTTGTTTTCCAATAGAAGGCACTGTGAGTCCTAACATGTAGTTCTGCTTTGATTCAGGACCCTGAATGTAAGGAAGGAATTAGGTACAATCATTTAAAGGAGTTCTTCCATTGCTATCTAAGTGGGGATAGACAATCCAATTCCATCCCCCATCCAAGATAGTATGAAATATCTCTCTATCCCTTCTCTTCTGGTAATCAAGACCACCCCCTCCCCAATCTCTCCTCAATAACTGTGGTATCAGAGGTGTCACTCAAGAGATAGAATATGGGGCCCGGGAGCTAGCATGGAGGTAAGGCGTTTGCCTTTCATGCAAAAGGTCATCGGTTCAAATCCCGGTGCCCCATATGGTCCCCTGTGCCTGCCAGGAGCAATTTCTGAGCATGGAGCCAGGAGTAACCCCTGAGCACTGCCGGGTGTGACCCAAAACCACAAAAAAAAAAAAAAAAAGAGATAGAATACATGCCTGACATATGCAAAGTTCAAAAATTGAACTCCCAACACTGCATGCCCCCTACTCAGCAGTATTATGTATAGCCCCAACCATGATTTTAGAATAAGAACTGTAATTCCATTCCTTCCCCTATGCCCAGTTATGAGACTCTACTATCCTTTGAAGTTTACCCTGAAGACTCTCTTGTCTAGGTTTTACCCTGAAGACTCTCTTGTCTAGGTTTTTAATGATGAGAGTCTCAGTCTGTTCTTCCTCTGCTAGACCAACTACTGGAGAAGTTTTTGTATCCCAAGACTCTGGTATACTAGTATACTAGTTTCTGGTGGTGGGAGGGCTGTTAGACTCTACTGACCTGAATTATGTAAAAATTACTGGCACTTTTCTTCAAACCAACTCCCTACATTGAGTAGATATGAGTATCCTCCTCTCCTCTATAAAAAAAAAAAAAAAAGAGTTTACTAGGGCCAGCGAGGTGGTGCTAGAGGTAAGGTGTCTGCCTTGCAAGCGCTAGCCAAAGAAGGACCGAACTTCGATCACCAGGCGTCCCATATGGTCCCCCCAAGCCAGGGGCAATTTCTGAGTGCTTAGACAGGAGAAACCCCTGAGCATCAAATGGGTGTGGCCCGAGAAATGAAACAAACAAACAAAAAAAAAACTTAAAAAAAAAGGAGTTTACTTATGATCTGGAAACTTCTAGGATCTCAAAATTCAATCACTCTAACTACTTAGATCACAGCGATTCCTCCTCTGCTGACAAGAGCTGCTGACCTTTATTTGTAACCTACAGCTATGGAAATTTCCTACAGTTATGGAAATTTCACACTGATAGCATAGAGCAGCGTTTTCCAACCACTGTGCCTCGTCAAACTAGTGTGCCGTGAGATATTGTCTGTTGTACCGTGGGAAAAATTCCAGTTTCATTCGTAACATGTGGCTTTGGCTCACAACTAAACCAGTCATTAGATTATTTCATAAAAATAATTTATTTCATTGTTTATTTATTTTATTTATTTATTCATAATTTATTTCATAATAAATAAAGTAACATAAAATAATTTCCTTGTGTTTATTTGACTCCTATACAAGAGAATTACTCTATATATAGTCAATATAGGCACAGAGTTAAATTTTTTTTAACATTTCCTAATGATGGTGTGCCTCGTGATTTTTTTTTCCACGAAAAAAGGGTGCCTTTGCACAAAAAGAAGGAAAAACACTGGCACAGAGAGGACTTCACGAAAGATTGCTAGGATTGATTGGTGCTGGAGAGATAGCATGGAGGTAGGGCTTTTGCCTTCCATGCAAAAGGACATGCTTTGAATCCCGGCATCCCATATAGTTCCCAGGGGCGATTTCTGAGCACAGAGACAGGAGTAACCCCTGAGCAAAGCCGGGTATGACCCAAAAACCAAAATAAATAAATAAATAAATAAAAATAAAAAAGATTGCTAGAATTGAATGCAGCCAGCATACCTTTTCTAGCCAGATGTGGATCTTTCCCTACATACTCCAGAAGCTCACCAAACTCAAAGTTCTGCTCTGGTATTAATTTACTTAGTGTTTGGGTCTGGAGTCAAAGGATGAGCCTGCCCAATTAAAAATAAAGCAAAGCAAAGTTTTATTCTGTCAACCAACAAGCTACAAACTGACCAATCAGAGTCACTTCCTGCAGGAGGTGACCCTCCCCCCTCACCCGATGCGGGTCACAAGCCAGGCTATATAAGACTTGAAGCAGGATGTCTTGACCTTTAAGAAGGGTTGTCTGGGTGTTTCTAGGGTGTTTCATCATGTCCTTTAATGGCTAGATGTGTAGGGCAGTATATTGTGGTTTATAGGGTCTTGAGGTCTGCATCATTATTGTTGGGATAGAAACTTAGCCTTGTTAGTCTTAAATGGAAACTTAACATTGGTTCAACAAACTGGAGTCCTTCTGTTGTAGGCTTCACACCTTAGCATCAGTTTTAAATAGTAGTGTATGGTACTAGTAGTAGTATCAGCCTTAAATAGTGGTATCTACAACTCTAGTCTGCTTCTCCCTCTTCCACCAATACTAGGAACTTTGGATACCGATCTTTAATATTTTTTTTTTTGGTTTTTTGGGTCACACCCGGCAGTGCTCAGGGGTTACTCCTGGCTCCATGCTCAGAAATTGCTCCTGGCAGGCACGGGGAACCTTATGGGGCACTGGGATTCGAACCGATGACCTTTTGCATGAAAGGCAAACGCCTTACCTCCATGCTATCTCCAGGGCCCCTGGATACCGACCTTTAATAATGCCTGTGCTTAGCCCTAGCAGACATCCTTCAGAGATAAACTGAGGAACATTTTATGAGACACATAGTTTGGTTTCTGGCTGTGATTTTGGGGGATCATTTCTTAAGATAATTTGTTTCCTTTATGTTTTATAGCCATGATTTATTAATTTTGGAAAGCTCCCCTTTATTCCTAGCTTCAGAATTTTTAATCAAGAATTTATTAAAATTTGCCAAGTGTTTTCTGTTCTCTCTCTCTCTCTCTCTCTCACACACACACACACACACACACACACACACAATTAGATGGTTCTTCTCTTTTAGTGATAAATACATTGATTTTTCAAATGTTCAACCAGGTTTACACCCTGAAATAAATTCCATTTGGCCATGCTTATAATGTTTTATCCTAAGATTTTCTAATATTTTGGTGAATTTTTATTTCTATATCAATAGATGTAATGGTCCATAATTTTCTTTTCTTATCATGGGTAATGATGTAGCTAATCACCTTAAGCACACACCCTGCTTTAATGCCCAGAGCACACACCCTGTTTTTCCTAACCCCCCTTACCCTATCTTCCCTAAACACAGTAGCACACACCCTATTTTAATTTCCTTCTCACATTCTACCTGATTGGCTGACACAGGGTCCACACCATACTCTCCCCTAATATAAATATCCATTTCCCACCTATAATAAACTGAGCTACTCTCCCAAAGTGTTGGTGGATGCTTCTTTGTGAGTACTCACCTAGGATCCAACCTTACCAGTGACTTCTATATCTTGGGATCTGACTTCACCAGTCATAAAGGATAGTCTGAAAGAAACATGTGGGGGGGGGGGGCGGCTGGAGTGATAGCATAGTGGATAGGGCATTTGCCTGGCACAAGACTGACCCTGGTTCAGCCCCGGGCATCCCATATAGTCTGCCATCCACCCACCCCACTCAGCCTGCCAGGAGTGTTTCTGATCACAGAGCCAGGAGTAACCACTGAGCACTGTTGGATTTCCCTCCAAAAAAAATGTTAGGAAGTATTTCTTCTATTTAAATATTCTAAAAAAGATTGCAAAGAATTGTTTAAAATTCTTCTTTTGGGGTAGGAATGATGGTACAGCAGGATATTATCACATGCTTTGCATGTGGCCAACCCCATTTTAATCCCAGTATCCTTGATGGTCCCCCTCCAAATACCTCCAGGAGTGATATCTAAGAAAGACCCAGGATAAGTCCTGAACAGAGCTAGATGTGATCCCCCAAAAAAATTCTTTGTTAGATATTTGGTAGATTTTTGTGTTTATCCCTAAATATCAGAAATATTTTCTTTATATTGGTAATGGAATTCATTTTTCATTACATTTTATATGTGACCATAGCTAGACCATATATGGAAATAATTGATTTTGAATGTGAAACCAGGCACTTTATGAAATTCTCTTTACAGTTAACTTGGCTGTTAGTATTTTCCTTAAATTTTTCTATACTATTCTCAAGCTATCTATAAAAAAAAACACTATAAAGATCATTGAGTTTCCTTCAGTCTTTCATATAAGAGAACAAAAGACTGACTGGTTTAGTCTGTTTACAGAAGCTTTCCTTTTAAGTAAGCATATTCCCATCACCATTCAGACTCCCAATGCCAGGCTACTATATTCACACACTTTCACTTTGGCCCTTTGCTCTAGTTCATTATTAGTTTCATCTCAGAAAGAGTTTCTTTGCAGCCACAGATGGTTATTGGCTTTCCCAAAGTATGCCCAATGTATCTATCTCTTCAGCCAAACTATTCAACTTGTTAATCTTTTGCAATAGACCACCTTTTAGTTACTGAGGGTTATAGAATTCCCTAACTTATAGCCAGATTGTCAGAAATACAAGAGGCCCAGACTTTCTATTGCTATTTGAGCTACTAATCTGTAATACATGTGGTAACTCTGAATAGTTAATGTCAAAATTGGATTGTATAACACAAGCTCTACAGAGAACTGAAACTGCACCCACATATTTGGTATCAAAAGTCTAAGTGTGTATACAGAAAAAATTCACTCTCACTTAATAAATTGCATAATCTCCCTCTCCAAATATCCTCACCTGTACACATTTTGGCTGTTTTCCTCCAACAATTTGAATGCATCTGTATTTTTTTTTCAGGCATCCCTGGTTGTAATTATTCATAGTTTCCAGGATGATTATAAATTAAAATTCTTTTTCACAATTTCTCATCTATCATGAGATTCTGAGGTTGAAGGAATAGGTACAATATATTTCGATGCTTCTATCTTGATCCTGTCTCTTGGAATTTGTAAGAAAACCCTTTCACCTTTAATATGATTACTTTTAATTTTGTGTACTCCCCTTTGGTCTTTGATCACATACATAATTTCATATTATTGTAATCAAAATGTACTAAAATGTTTGCATTATTCTTTCCTATTTAATCGGCCTAAAACATTTTCCATGCAATCTTCAAAATTACCACTTTAATGGTTGCATAATTGTACATTAAGGTGATCTAGTATCATTTGTTTAACTACTCCCCAATTTTTCACTATTACAGACAAGTAGGAATGAATATTTACTTTCCTTATGATGAATTATCTTTTAGGACAGCTGTACTCAGGAATGAAATAACCAATTAAAGAATTTCAAACTATTCTACCAAATGTACTTTTTACCATGATTTCATCAAAACTGGGCACTATCATTTTTGTTTCATAAATGTACAAAGTTATATTGGCCTAATGATAGTTTAGTTTTTATTTTGGGGGGGGTTGGATCACACCCAGCAGTGCTCAGGGGTTATTCCTGACTCTGCACGAGGGGCCATATGGGATGCCAGGATTCAAACCACCATCTCTCTGCATGCAAGGCAAACGCCCTACTTCCATGCTATCTCTCTGGCCCTCATTTTCATTTTTATAAGGAATAAACAAATTTATTTTCTTCAATGATTAGTATTTCCCTCTTCTATAAATTATTAAACATTCACAAATCAAAGGTGGTATTAATTTTATTCCTTATGTTGAGAGAGGAGCTTTTTATATGTCTTTTTATTTGGGTTTTGGTTTTTGATTTTAGGCTACACCCATATATTCTCAGGATTTATTTCTGAACCTGCGCTCATGAACTGCAGTAATAGGGTTTGGGGGACCACTTGGGGGAATGAAAATCCAACCCTGGTCAGCCTCATTCAAGGCAAGTGCCCTACCCACTGTAATATCTTTCTAGCCTCTTATGAGTTTTTTTTAATGTAGTATAAATATTCATTAAAATCTTTCACATAATGAATGCAAATGCCCTCCATCTGTTGGGTCCTATTTTAATTACTATTTTGACTTTTTCATTATCTAAAAGTTTTACATTTTACTTGTTTTTTTAAAGGGACTATATCCAGTGGTACTCAGGAGACCACGCATTGCTAGACATCAAGCTAAGGACCTTGCACATGCTAGGCATGTGCTCTACAACATGAGCGACATTCTAGTGATAAAAGTTTTACATTTTATAATGGGAAGTTTATCAAGCTTTTCATTTGTGTTTTTTCCTACTTTAAAATTAAAAAGACTATCATTATGGCATCCTTTTCTGGTAAATAGCTTTTAGATCTTGTGGAACTGATTTTTGATGGGTCATTAAGTATGGACAGATGGGCCCCATCTCCATCCCACCCAAATACTTTGGAAATAAATCCTCTCAAACACAAACATAAAAGGCATTTCTACTCTTCAAGTGGAAGAGAATCTTCTGTAATCTTAAATATAATATCAATCAGAAATACATGGCTGAATTATTGTAATTAATACAATCCAAATTTGAATGTGCTTCAAAAATAAGATATATATCATAGTTTGAAGATTGGGCATTAAAAGTATGTAAAATAACAATTCAGTACACGTACTAGGTTCAAAATTTACACAGTAGGCCAGGAATTTGGTTCAAATGGGAGAGCACATAACTGTCATGGCAAGATCCTGAGTTTAATACTGGTCCTGCATGGCCCCCTGAGTATTGCCAGGTATAGCCCTAGTGGACCTCAAGAACTCCCAGGAGTGCTGCCTATAAAAACAAATGAAATATAGGGGCTAGAGCAATGGTGCAGCAGTAGGCCTTTTGCCCCGGGATGGACCGTGGCTCGAACACCCCGCATTCCATATGGTCCCCCAAGCCAAGAGCAATTTCTGAGTGCATATCCAGAAGTAATGCTGAGCATCACTGGATGTGGCCCAAAATCAAAAAAGAAAAAGAAAAAATGAAACATATGTATAGATTTTTATATATAAATAGTTACAGCAGATATTTTATTTTTTAAGTAACTATACAATTTTAAAAGGGATGTTTGTTTGTTTTATGTTTTTAGCTTGCACTCATATATTATATTACATTTCCACCAGCCAGTGCTACTCTAACAGATACCTTTTCGGTCATAGTTGTCATAAGATCCAGAGCTGAGCCTGGAGGATAAAGGCAAAGATTAAAGTGACTTAAGGAGGGAAAACTTGCTTTGTAGCTGAATGAGACTTAGAAAGACAAGTTTCATTATCCACACCGAAGCCTTCTGTGTCCAAACTACACTTGTTCTCATATTTGGATAAGGCATCCAAACTGACTCATTATTGAAAACTCCTTGGGGGCTCTGCAGATTGCCACTCAACACTACAAGGCAAATTTTTATAATTATATATTCTCAGCTGTCCTTAAGTAGTTTCTCTTACACAAATAGAATCCATTTTCCCAAGTTCCTCACATTCTTCAACTTCCTGTAGTTCCTGCTAACTACTTCATTCCTCAGAGCCTGTACCCACAGCCCTAAGATTCTGTGCACTTGGTATCTGTTACATGATTTGACAACTGTACTTCATGAAAATTATTTTGCGTCACCCCAGCAACCGAATAGGACATTTTAATGCCTGAAATAATTCCAGGATTAGTTTTTCTGTTAAAAAAAATGCTTTCAACATATTTGATTGATATTCCCTGGCTATTTTTAAGGCTAAATTAACTAAAATTTGAAACTAACAATAACTTTGTATCCCACAAATATTCTCCCATAGTTTTTACTCAAGTTCCAGGGAATCACAAATAGAATCGGGTCTCACTTGTCAAATGTAAGCCTCTTTGTTCCACAATCTATATTAATCAAATCACTGCCTTTTACATTGTACATATACTACAAGGGGTCTTAGCTCCATCATGAAAATGTCCAGAATGAAGCTCTTCCTTTACAGTATTTTCTAGGTCTTCATTACAAATTGCATTTTATTTCATTACTAACTTTTCACTACTCTGATGAGAATATGTGTTTGTATGACCAAAAAAAAGTGATGACATAAGTAAGTGGATCTTGTAGTAAATGAGTTATTTCTTTGCTACCATTATATCTAATTTGCCATACATTATACAATATGAAGGCTTTTTAGGATCATAAGTAGCCAAGATCATTTTTTAACCTCATCATCTCATTATCCATAATGAGAAAATATTCCTAAATGTGAGGATTACTCTTTCTAAAGATCCCTGGTGAACACTTCTCTAGACATTAGTAAAATCTATTAAGGGTATCTTTTTCACAGCAAAAATAAAATGCTAAGGGATGCATAGTATATAGTCTTTCCGGAAACTCCCAAGAGTAAGATTTCTTGCAGACTATGAACAGTCCCTAGGGATGAGCTTACTGTGGCAGTCAATACCATCTCACCGCATCTCTTATTGCACGAGTTATTAACAGGCTTCAGATTCAGACATAAGTCTGTCAAGAAGGAGGCAACTCTAAATGGGGGGGAGGGGGAGCGAAAAGATCTAATGACTGTCAAAGTATCTAACTAGACTTTCCACAATTCAAACTATTTTTATGTGTGCTTTATAGCTTCTGGGGGTAGGGGGTTCTATACACCCTTATCCCATTTAACCTACTACAATCTGAAAGATAATATTGTCCACATTTTTCAGATAAGAAAAATTATTTAGGGTAACAATTAGTGACTTGGCCAAGATCCTGGGTATAGTGAACAACAGATCCATATCCAACCCTGGGTTTCTGAATTCAAATGTAGAAGGTAAGAAAAGTTCTGGAGAAAACTCAAGAGGCCAAAATTGCACAATTTGCTTGGCTGATAATCTCATAAAAAATTAGTTCGACTAGGAAATTACCATAATACATACTATTATAATATCACAAAGGTTTTAGTTGCCTAAATGTAATTTCTTCCTATCTTATACTTTTTTTTTTTGGTTTTTGGGTCACACCCGGCAGTGCTCAGGGGTTCCTCCTGGCTCCATGCTCAGAAATTGCTCCTGGCAGACACGGGGACCATATGGGGCACCGGGATTCGAACCGATGACCTTTTGCATGAAAGGCAAACGCCTTACCTCCATGCTATCTCCTGGGCCCCTATCTTATACTTTTTAACTCTGGTTATTATGCTGGATATTTGACTCTATTTCCAAAACAGGTAGGTTCTTCAGTTTCTACTCAATTTCTTCAACATTTAATATTACCACAATAAAACCATTTGTTCCAATCCAGATAAAAAGATTTATCTTGATCAAAAAAATTCCATGTTGAGTTTCTTTTTCTTTTTTTTTTTTTTTTTTTTTTTTTTTTTTTTTTTTTTTTGGTGTTTGGGTCACACCCGGCAGCACTCAGGGTTACTCCTGGCTCTATGCTCAGATATCGCTCCTGGCAGGCTCGGGAGACCATATGGGATGCCAGGATTTGAACCACCATCCTTCTGCATGCAAGACAAATGCCCTATTTCCATGCTATCTCTCTGGCCCGGTTCAGAGTTTCTTAATTATGAAAAGAAGTAGGTCAGTCAAAACCTCCCTCAGTTTAGGAATTCATCAAAATGTGTGGCTAAGAAGTACAGACAAGTTCATCTTCCCTTGTAGCATAAAGTGAATTTGAAATAGATTGGAAGTTATTCTATTAGTTTTATTATTAAATATTTAATCAATTTCAGAGATCTAAAAATATACTTGTGGAGTGGAAAGCTTACAGTCTCTTGAAAAACAAGTTCAGGAACATCACAGTCATGGATCAGATGACACAGGATTATCATATGAGTGCATCTGCTTATGTTGATGAGTGAAAGCTCAGGAGTTAGTTGTCTGTCCTTAGCTAATATTAACATAAATTTTTTATTTTTAGAGCGATAAAAATGTCTTTTTCTTCAGTTGTGCTACCAATAATTCATAGGCTCGCTTGCCCCCTAAGAGAACTACTATATCACCTTAGATATAAACTCATAAAAAATTTAGATGGTAGATAAAAACCAATTGCAAATTTTCCCTCTCTCTATTTCCTCTGTCCCTTTCTCTATTTCCCAGCTGAAAAGAAATTTTAGTAGCAAGTCTTGAAGGTAATATAAAACAGAATCAAATTGCTTTGTAGTCCTATATTCTACAGATGTTGGTTTTGTTGTCTTTTCTTCTGTAGCGTTAGAGAACAAGTAGAAACCTCAAAGTGCTCAAGGTTATCAGTTTTAATACTATGCAGAAAAATATTTTAATTATATCCAGGGGACAGAGTGAGAGTCTAGTGGGAGGGACATTTGCTTTGCTCATGGCTAATCCAGGTTTGATTCCCAACATACCACATGGTCCCCTGAGCCTGTCAGGAGTGATTCCTATGCACAGAGCCAGAACTCGATCCTGAACACTGCTGGGTCCGATCCATCCAACCCCCTTAAAAAAAAAGAAGATTGGGGCCGGGCGGTGGCGCTGGAGATAAGGTGCCTGTGCTAACCTAGGACGGACCACGGTTCGATCCCCCGGTTCCCCATATGGTCCCCCGTGCCTGCCAGGAGCGACTTCTGAGCGAATAGCCAGGAGTAACCCCTGAGCTTCACCGGGTGTGACAAAAAAAAACAAAAAAAAAAAAAAAAA
>PVKC010047537.1:0-11042 GCA_004027635.1 Crocidura indochinensis | reverse complement strand
CCTGCTACTTCCAATGACATCCAATGACATCTGTTACTGTGTGGTTTCTCTGAAAACCTTGCATATATATGTAATTCTCCATGATTGATAATAATTTATTCCCTACTCTGTCAATTTTATTTCCATCTCCTCTCTGTGTCACAGGATATTTTATTTTAAAATATTTATTCTTTTTAATTTTTAATAATTAAATATACAAATAATTACTTAATATTTAATTTTAAACTTTTTATTGAGGTGCCAGAATTCATAATACTGTTAATCTTTTCCTTTTTTGGTTTTAGACAACACCTGGCAGGGCAAGCACCCTGTACAATTCTCCAGCCCCTATACTATTAATTTTACTTTACATTAATTTTACTACCCCTCATTCCAATGACACACCCATCACCAGGTAATTCGCTTTCCTCCACAGTGTTCCAAGGACCCACAGAACAAATTAGTTATGAGAGATGAAGTGTTATAGCTCACAAACAGTTTGCCATTTTGGACCTTTTATCTCACCAGGCCAGATGTGGAATGAGCAGATTAAAAAAAAAGAGAGAAAAAGAAAACTGAAAACTAAAGTATCGCAAAAGACAACTGATGTGGGTGTGTAGTTTGGTTCCATGTAGGACTTTATGCAGTGGCATTTGAGCCAAGACTTGTGGAGATGTAGGAGATAGGTCTCTTTGAGAAAAGTTAAAACTGTTCTGATACCGAGTTTCCCGCAACATACTACTTTAATAGTACCAACATACCCTCCTCTTCCTTTGTGCCAACTATCCCTATGTTTGGAGTACCATCCTTTCTGCTTCTATAGGACAATCTTCATTTCATTCCTACATACCTCTGACCACTTCTCCTATCATATCAGCCAAGTGACTAAATCTTCATATGGACACAGCAGCTCCTATATTCTCTTTCCCCTTCCTCCAGCTTGTGAATCATTATCTGTTGTACTGTTTGTTTTTTTTTTAGAAATAGTTCCTGGCAGGCATGTGGGACCATATGGGACACCGGGATTCAAACCAACCACCTTTGGTCCTGGATCGGCTACTTGCAAGGCAAACGCCACTGGGCCTCTGTTTTTTTTTTTTTTTTAACAACAGAAAGCAACTCCAAGTCTTGTCTTGCTCCAAGCAAGAGAACTTTCTACCTTGTTTATAGTAACAGTCTAGGATCTAGCTCCTGCCTGTCTTACAGTAAACCTAACACTCATCTACCCCAAGGTCTTTGCAGGTAATGCTCTCACCTTTGAACTCTTTGCTTGCCCCCACCTATCTGCAAGACATTTTTGGGGGGGAGGGAGGGTCACACCTGGCAGCACTCAGGGTCACTCCTGACTTTATGCTTAGAAATCACTCCTGGCAGGTTCAAAGGAACATATGGGATGCCAGGATTCGAACCACCGTCCTTCTGTATGCAAGGCAAATGCCCCACCTCCATGCCATCTCTCTGGCCCCTATCTGCAAGATTTGTTACCTCTTCTTCCTGACGTTCTTCTGTTCTGTTGCTTTACCTGAGAGGTTTTCTCCGATTTTCCTGTCTGATAGCAACATTTTACTCTAACACTCCTTATACATTCAGTTTGGATCTATTTTTCTTCAAAATCCAAAGTGTCATCTGTCTACTAATAGTAATTATGAGCTAAACACAAGTATATAGTATGACTTATAGAGGTCATATATTTGGCACATATGTCAATATATTTGTCACATTTTTTTTTCTGTATACTCAGCAAGTAGTACTCCTTCCAAGCCTAGATAGTCTAGGATTGATAAATGTGTGTTCATGAAATGAGGGTTTTCCAGATTCTCTTGCTGATTGTGTCTTCCTTTGATACCAGGATATTCACACTTCTTTTTGATAAGTCTTTCTCTAACTATTGGGTTGTATTTCTATCTTTGCTCTTAAACAGTGATTTGTTATTATCATTGAATTTATAGCATCTAATGCAGTATCTACTACTGGAGTCCTCAGACTTTTTAAACAGGGTACCAGCTCACTGCCCCTCAGACCATTGGAGGACCAGGCTATAGTTTAAAAAAAAAAACATGAATAAATTCCTGTGCACACTGCACATATCTTATTTTGAAGTAAAAATACAAAGTGGGAACAAATGGAATATTTAAAATAAGAACAAGTAAAATTAAATCAGCAAGCTTACCAATATTTCAGCAGGAGCTATGGGATTGTTTTTGGCAGTTTGTACTTTAAAGATCCCTGCCTGAAACTGAGAGAAGGAATTGAGAGACAGACAGAAGGAGGGGAGTCAGTGCAGTGCACATTCCATATATGCACACTGTGGGCCTGGGACGAATTGGTGGCTAACAAGAACAGGGAGCGGAGGCAAAAACACCTGGTGGGCCAGATAAATGGTCTACTGCATAACAGATAGCCAGCAAATTTTAAATAAATCCAGAAGAACAATAGAATGAATGAATGGACAAACAACTTTGGGTCACTTTTTGGTTCTTACCACTCTTTGCCTAAGTGCCTTGACCATTTGTCTTGGTTTAGATGCTAAGTAATAAACATTTACTATGAAGAATGACATCTGTAGAATGCAAAATATGAAGTCTCTGACAATCATATTAGAAATATACTTTCATGAAATCAGGGTATATTTAGAGTTGTAAATAAAAGACATATCTTCCTGGTCTCTTGAGATTTAACATTTTATTTTACACCCTCAGAGACTGAGCTAGTTTATTTAGGGAAACTTTCTATAATTTGGCATTATATTCTTCTAAACTATGAGTTAGTTCTCTGATGAAATTACTATACATTTATATGGAAGAAGAAGTGGAATTTTTTAATACATACCTTTAAAAAAGGCAGAAAAGAAAGTATTTTTCCAGAGAACTGGAACTTCCATATATTTCAGCCCTTGATAGAGGCCTTCCATATTAGTAAGTTAATATTTAAAATGCTTTTCTAGATGCTTGTTAAACTATGTAATTGTCATTTATGCCAGTTTTTTTTGCAGATCTAAATAGATATACTAACAGACAACTGTTAATATAATTGCATAACTGTATACTCTGGAAAATGTTTAATAGGATTAAGTGAAAAAATATTTTAGCATATTTGAAAATTGGCCAACAGCTGTTCCAAATTATTATCTGATATCTGATGTTCTTCATGTACCTGTTCAAAATGGAAAGGGAACCCACTTGTCTGACAGGATGAGTTAATGTTAAATATGTAACATTCTGTACTTTTCCAGAGTTAGTTATTGTTTTCTTTAAAAAAAAATTTAACAAACAGTGTGTGGCACTGTTGACTATCAGGTACTAAACTATTTTATAAATGAAAGATAGGATGTTCAAGCTTGGTGTTTTTTTCTCTCATTTTTTTGAGATAGTAGTAGAATATTCAGTTGTTATTATTGAAATTTATCATAATAGAAACAAAGTTTCCCAAGTCAGTAAACATTTCAAGTGAGATTTAAGTAATAGTGTTTATTGGATGAAAATTTTTTGAAAATTTGGAGAATTTAATTAAGAGAGTCATTAAAAATAATCTCTTGGCCAATAAATGACATAAAAACTCAGAACTTTTGGGGCTGGAGGGATAGCATGGAGGTAAGGCATTTGCCTTTCATGCAGAAGGACGCTCGTTTGAATCCCAGCATACCATATGGTCCCCTGAGCCTGCCAGGGGCGATTTCTTAGCACAGAGCCAGGAGTAACCCCTGAGCGCTGCTGGTTGTGACCCAAAAAACAAACAAACAAAAAAACAACAAAAATCAACCCTCAGAACTTTTGAATGCAGCATCTTCCTCTGATTTTTCTGATGTAATAAGTATTTTATATTTATTGGAAAGTATGCAGATGCCTAAAGGAAAATATTTAAATTACATTCAGGCTTCCAATACAGAATTAACCATCTTTCTCTTTCCTTTTTTTAATCTATGAGCATGTTCATAGATAAGTTATATAATTATGTTTCTTTTATTATTGTAGTATCCCCTAGTTTTATTCTCGATTTCCCAGATCAGTAGTTATTTGCTTACAGAAACAATGTAAACATTCTTTTACAGTATGTTTCTTGAGAATTCATCTTTGGGTATTTGGTTGTGTTTTAATAATTATAAGCATCAGCATAATGAGTATCCCTGCCATCTTGGTTTTGTTCTCATGATTTTCCCCTGATAAATTCTTGGAAATAGACTTAACTGAAATGATAGGATCCTGTTTAGATTCTAATAGGTTTTACCCAATTGCCTTAAGCGAAGTTGTAGTTTATGTTCATAATTGCAGACTAGCAGAATATTTGATTTTTGCCTCTTCAACAATGTATATTACTATTATAACATTTTTATATATTCCCTTTTGATATATAAACGTAACATATACAATATAGATTATATTAACATTTTTACCTCTGGTACAGTTGCATTTTTCTCTTTCTAGGATCCTTTACTATTTGCATGATTTTGCTATTGACATATAGGCACAATTTCATATGTATGTGGACTTAAATTTGGAATGATTCTTTATTAAGAATATTAAGCATTTTGGAGCTAAGAGATAACCTAGGAGGTTGGACACTTGCCTTGTATGTGACCTACCCTATTCAATCTCTAGCACCTCATATAGTACCCTAGCAATTCCTAGACTTACCTGTGAATGAAGAGCCATAAGTAAGCCCTGAGTACTGCTAGATGTGGCCCCCAAACAGAAAGCAAATACAATTTTTCTATATAAAACAAGAATAACTTTTTTTTTATTGTTTTGTGGGCCACACCCTGTGACGCTCAGGGTTACTCCTGGCTATGAGCAAATGCCCTGCAGCTTTGCTATTGCTAGGGCCCCAAGAATAACATTTTTGTTTCTTTTTTTTTTTTTTTTTTTGGTGGGGAGGGGTATTATACTCACAATTGCTCAGGTGATATTCCTTATTCTGCATTTAGGATTCACTCCTGACAGTGCTTGGGGAGATCATATGCTGGGGATCAAATGAGGATCAACCACACACAAGGCATGTGCCTTATTGCTTTGGCATTTTCTATTTGGAGCCACATTGGGCAATGCTCAGGTCTTACTTCTGACTCTAATCAGGTATCACTCTTAGTGGTATTTGGTGGGGCAATATAAGGGTACTGAATTGAACCATGATGGCCCTGTGCAAGAGAAGTACCCTTCTTAGTAATAGTATTGCTTTTGTCTCAATATTTAGCATTTCTGCAAATGTATTTTCAGTTAATATTTGCCTTTTCATTTTAGAATTTTTAAATGCAAAAGCATACATTTTGTATGGGAACTTGCCGTTTTTTCCTTTTTCAAACAGCTTATTGATAAATTTATAAAATTTATATGTATAATATGTATAATTTACATTTTATTCATTGAATCAAATGAATCTTACAAGTTTCATAATTTATTAATTTTTGACTTGTATAATCATAATCACAGTTTCACAGTTTAGAACCTCCCCACATACTTTTTTTTAACCTCGACATTTACTACTCTTTTTGTCAGTCTTTTTTTTTTTTGTCAATTTTAAAGCTGTTAGCTGCTTATTACAAAGAAGACTTCCACACCTAATTTGAGCCAAGTGTTATAGATATGAGAAATAAAAGTGTAACATCTCTTCAAAGTTTGTGGTCATGTCAAAGAGTTCAAATAAACATATAGTTAGAGCTTGGTAATTGCTATGAAAGATAAGCATGTGATGAATGGTAGGGGGGCCTCTTATTTGAGGGTAGAAATTCAGGAATGATAATTTAAGATGGGGATCAGGTTGATGAGGAAGACCTTCCATTTAGGCAGTTTGAAAAAGTATAGGCCGTTGGGCCTTTGTGGACTGCCGTAGAGAAACAGAAGTGCTAAGGAAAATGATACGAGATGTCACTGAAAAATAAAACAAAAATGTTTTCTTAAAGGGTAAGGGTTAAAGAAAAAATAGTAAAGGTGTGACAGTGGCAGTCACCATTGTTTGCACATGGCCACAGAGTGGAGCACAAATTATTTTGGATTTGGGGCCACTACTCCTGGCTCTCTTCAGGGATCACTCGTAGTACCCTACCCACTGTAGTACTGTTCTGGCCCCTGTTTTTAGTGTCACCCGGGGACACTCGGGTTACTCCTGGCTATGCTCTCAGAAATCACTCCTGACTTGAGGGACCATATGGTATGCTGGGGGATTGGACCGAGTTCCATCCTAGATTAGCATGTGCAAACACCCTACTGCTTGCACCACTGCTCCAGCCCAAAACAAAAATTTTTTGGCCTCACCCAGCAGAGCTTAAGGCTCACTCCTGGCTCTGTGCATAGTGATCATACCTAACAGGCTCAGAGGACCATATGGCATTCCAGGGATCAAACTCAGGTCAGGCTCATGAAGCAAGGGAAAGCAAGTACTACCTGCTGTACTATTGTTCTGATCTTAAAAATTTTTTTTTGAATAATGTTCTATGTCATTATTGATTTTTTATTTTTAAAATTAATTAATTTTGTTTGGATCTTTTTTGGCTGATACTCTTAGGGCATGTAGAATTTGATTGCATGCTCTCTTTAGCTCTGAGAGTTTTTCTGCAATGATATCCTTGATTGTTGATATTTTCATGGATTTTCTTCCTATATTTCTGGGACTCCAACGAGTCTTATGTTGTTTCTGTTGAGTTTGTTAAAGACTTCTATTTTCATCGGTTGACATTTTTTGAGGACTTTTTTGATTGTCTGATCATTTGTTTTGAGGCTCTTTTCCAACCTCTTCTGTTTTATGGAGTTGTTATGCATCTCATCTTCCAGCTCACTGATTTTTGTCTTTAGCCACCGTTAATCTGTTGGATAGGCTTTCCAGTGAGGTTTTCATTTCGCCTATCACGTTTTTCAGTCCTGTAATTTCAGTTTGGATTTTTTTCATTTCTCTTTTCATATCATCTTGATTATTTTTTGTGGCACATTCAGTTCGTTCTATGCTTTCTTTGAGTCTTTGAACATCCTCCATATTTTTTTCTCTAAAGGTCTTATCTGAGAGGCTAAATAGGTAGTTGGTACCTTTTTTTTTGTTTTATTTTTTATTTTTTGGTCACACCCAGCAGTGCTCAGGGGTCACTCCTGATCACTCCTGGCAGGCTTGGGGGACCATATGGGATGCCGAGATTCAAACCACCATTCTTCTGCATGCAAGGCAAATGCCCTATCTCCATGCTATCTCTCTGGCCCGGTGGTTGGTACTTTTTGAGTCATCTTAGTTCTCTAAGCTTAGGTGGAGGTCTGTGTTGTTTCATTGTCACGGTTGTAATATGGTGTTTTCTATGTCCCATGGTGGTATTCTTTGACTAGGAAGAGCACATGGCCGTAGAGTAGAGCACAAATTAATTTAACAAATTAATTTATTTTGGATTTGGGGCCACATGTGGTAGTGCTCAGGTATTTCTCCTGGCTCTCTTCAGGAAATGCCACTCTTAGTGGCATTTGGGGGGTACTGGATTGAACAGGTTGCCCCCCCTCTCCCCGAGCAAGGAAAGTACCCTCCCCACTGTAGCCTACCCACTGTAGTATTGTTCTGGCCCCTGTTTTTAGTATTTTCCAATGCCATGGTATTTACAGTTGATACTCATACATATAGTTATTTGTATTTCTCAGGCCCTTAGGGTTATGTATTTCATGCATTAAATATGTCTGCATGATCTCTAGGTTAGTAAACTGAACAATGATATCAAGAGGTGTGCAACTAATATAGTGTGTATATATTATTCAGGTTTTCTAGTAGATTCTGTAGAGAATGTTTTCTAAAATAAAGTTCTTGGGAATAATTAAGTCTTTATACTATGAATTATTTAGGAGCAGTGCATTTATTAAGAGACTATCTAGAGGGATTGGAGAGAGAGTAAAGCAGGTAGGGCACTTGCCTTGAATGCAGCTGACCTGGGTTTAGTACCAGCCCCTTGAGCACCTCCATGACTAATTCCTGAGCACAGAACCAGAAGTAAACCTTGAGCATCTCTGAGTGTACCCCTTACCCAACCAAGAAGTATAGAGAAATACCCTTAATTGATTTTGCTAGTTCATTGTATTTCAAATATATGGAGGGATCAGGGACTTGCACAGAGAATAAGCAGTTTAAAGAAGGAGTTCCTGCTCATGACTCTAGGATGTTCTTTTTTTTTTTGTTTGTTTGTTTTTGGGGGGGGTCACACCCGGCAGTGCTCAGGGGTTACTCCTGGCTCCATGCTCAGAAATTGCTCCTGGCAGGCACGGGGGACCATGCGGGGCACCAGAATTTGAACTGATGACCTTTTGCATGAAAGGCAAACGCCTTACCTCCATGCTATCTCCTGGGCCCCGGCTCTAGGATGTTCTATATTCATTAGTGTATGTTTCTCTTTTCAAGAGTTTTGAAGTGAAATGTAGAAACTATATCCTAGATGTGGATTCCAAAGGTCTGACCTTTCCTATAGATAAACTGCATTATTCTGCTTTCTCTGTCACTTAGATTCATGATCTAACATTAGTCTTACTTAGACACATCAAAAACATGGCAGTCCCATTATGCTTTCCCTGCAATTTTTCCTTTAGTCAAACTTTTTGATATTAGATGCTCTCTATTTCCTGTCTGCTGGATCAGTCAGAATGTGTTAGATACAGGACCAGAGAGATAGCACTGAGGTATGGCGTTTTACTTGAATGTGACTAACCTGGGAGGGACCCAGTTAGATTCCTGGCATCTCATATGGTTCCCCCAGCCTGTCAGGGGTTGTTTATGAGTGCAGAGCCAGGAGAAACCCGAGCTTTGCTGGGTGTGAGCCAGAAACCAATCAGTTAATTAATAAATAAATGAACAAATAAAGTTTTTTAAGAAGAATGGGTTAGATACTACTGCAGTCATAAACACCCCAGAAATCTCAGTGGTTTTTAATTATCTTGCTCCTTTCCTTTTTATCATTTGTGGCTTGCTAGGGAATCAGTTGTGATTCAGTAAAGGGAGAATTCAGTGGCCCAAGGTTGTTACTGTGCCTAAAGGGGAAAAGAATATTCTAGAACATCATCTCTTAAAGTGTGGGTTATGACACTGAAAGTTGAGATTGTGAAAAAATTTAAATTGTTTGAAAGCATAATTCCTTTATGGTATCGTTGTTTGATTTGTTTACCTATACTGTGTTCCTGTAGATCAAACAAAATTTTCTCAGGCAAAAAGGGATCACAGGTGGGAAAAGCTTAAGAAGCTCTGCCCTAGAGACCTGAAACTGAGATGCTGCGGGCTAGACATAGCCTACTCTTTTTTTTTGGGGGGGGGGTCACACCTAGCAGAGCTCAGGGGTTACTCCTGGTTCTACGCTAAAAAATCGCTCCTGGTAGGCTCAGGGGACCATATGGGATGCTGGGATTCAAACCACCGTCCCTCTGCATGCAAGGCAAACACCCTACCTCCATGCTATCTCTCCGGCCCCAAGACATATCCTACTCTTAAGGCTGATTCGGTTTTCCTGCTTCATCCTTCTTGAGGTAGCTAGGAAGTTGAATTCTATATTGGGTCTCTACAGCTGGGTGATAGGAATCCAGCACTATTTGGCAAACAGCCCTGATGGCCAATACACATTCCTTGTTAGTGATTCATGTTACGTTTTGTTGAGGAAATTGCAATACCTCCCTCCCTTCAAAGGCCTGAAACTTAGCCATCCACCTCCTATCAGATTTATGGTTCCATCTGAATGTCTATCTTCTCTCTCCATCTTGCTTGTTCCAAATTAGGATGTATCTTTTCTTTTCAACTTTTAGAGACACTTTGGTTTACGATAATATGAAAAATAGCATCATTCTTACAATATTTTAACACCACCACTACCACTACTAGAGTTTCTAAGGACTATCTTTTCTCCGTTTACATGATTTTGGTCATATGGTCCCGTCAGTAACATTATTATTTTTTGTTTGTTTATTTTTTTTTGAGCTACACCTGCAGTGCTAAGGGCTTGCTCCTGGCTTTATGCTCAGGGATCACTCCTGCTGGATTTTGGAGGACCATATATGGTGCCAGGGATTGAACCTGTGTGGACCACCTGCAAGACAAGTACCCTACTCCCTGTTCTATCTTCTCTGGCCTCTGTTAGTAACAAATTTTGAGCATATCCAGTGGCATTCTATTACATGTTTACAAGTTGACTCTGGACAAGGTTTTGAAATTACTATTAGAAATTTAGAATTTACTAAATTAGAATTTAGAACGTAAATTAGAATTTAGAATTTAGAACTATTAGTAACTTAGAAATTACCATCATAAATTTCTTTTGTGTGTCTGTTGGGAGAGGGGTTGTTTCATTTGGCATCACTTAGTGGTACTCAGGGCTTATTCCTAGCTCTGTGCTCCAGTATCACTTCTGGCATGCTTGGGGGACCATTTGGGGGTGTTGTGGATAGGATCTAAACCAGCATAATTCAAAGTCAAGTATCTTACCTGCTGCATTATCTCATTGGCCCCACCCAACAGTGTTACTGAGTGTGCAGCTGAATAGAGATGTACCAGCAAGCTTTTACAAAGGGATACAAAGTAACTCCACTATAACATTGGAACTTACTGATTAAATAGAATGACCACTGTGTACTTGTCTTTAATTTTATAGTGATACTCATTAAGCAGCACAGGTATGCATATATTAATTTGCATAGAAGCATAAACATATATTAAAACAAACCAGGTTTGAATACTGGCCCCATTTTGCCTTAACTTCTAGTAGATGGCAGGCACATCCTGTAAGGTACAGGCACTTCATTTGGGACATTACTGCTCTAGACACTTAAGGACATTACACTTGTTAATGACTCTGTCTTCAGCAGCAAGGTCTTCCCTTGGTATCATTCCTCTGAGTGAACGGAAACACACTTTTGTTTTGCGCTACTATCTTCCATTGTCTGGTATTCCCTTCATTAACGGCTCCCATTTTTTTATTTCTATTTCTAGCAAAACCAGTCGAACATATGTGGTCACATGCTTCATTTCATCCTTAGCCCACTCAGCTGACTCATTACTAATACCTCTTATTTTTCTGCTGCCAAATCTTGGGAGCAATCCTCCCTCCCTCCCTCCCTCCCTCCCTCCCTCCCTCCCTC